>PVHP010005903.1:0-63065 GCA_004024765.1 Zapus hudsonius
AAAAAAAATATTTTATCTATTCATTTTCAAGCAGAAAGATACAGAGAGAGGGCAGAAAGTCCTTTTTTATGCTGATATCTTAAAGTGTTTTTACTATGGTAAAAACTCAAGCAGTTTCAGAATTTCAGAAGTTACATTGTTTTTTATTATGTAACTGAAATTTTTTTTTGTTACTGAATTTTTTGCAGAGTGAAGGAGGGATTGTCATTCTTCTACATGTGAACATTGGGTTTTCTCAATCTAGTATAAAGTTACTATCAAGAAATAAAATTTTGTTTTGTTTTGTTTTTCTTTGACCTAGGTGGTAGGCACACAAGATTACTTGCTTTGTGATGAGTCAGTGACTACGTGTTATTTTTTAAGGGGAAAAGTTTATGAGTACAGAGAAATATATGCCATTACTGTCCCCACTCCCCAAAAGAGCAATACAGGCACAATGATAAATGACCACAGTCACTGGTTTTTATGGAGAGTACAGAGGAGAGTTGGGCCTCCAAGACGGAGGCTCCTAACCCTCTGCAGTACTTCAGAAACTCCTCTGCTCTAACCAACAGCTGTTGTGTAAGAAAACATGCTGGCAATCCTGCCTTCTGTATGTTTTTCTAATAAAAATAGGAAGTCAGAATTTTAATGTAATTTCCTTCCTAAAACATAACTTGTCACCATTATACATGAGTCCATATGGTTAGAGTAAAGAAGACTGGCCATACTCAGTCGTGGCAGGATGGGGGCCTTGGAGCTCTCACAGACTAGACTGATGCTGGGAATGAAGAAGCAAAGAAGCTTGCCAGCTTTCAAACAATTCTACGTATATTTGCAGTACAAATAGTTCTCTTAGATACTGGCTCCAAATCTAAATCTGTTTCTACATGTTAAAGGAACCTTCATGTCCGACAAGGGGTGAATGGATAAAATGCTGGTGCAATACTCCTGATCAATGAGGAGTAAGCTATTTACAATTACGGCGTGGATGAACTCTCAAGTCACTACATGGAAAGAGGGCAGAGAAAAATACGAAAGCCCTGATTATTTCCTCTACTTCTACAGATTAGAGAAAGTGCCACGTTATCCAGAGTGAGAGAAAGCAGGTCAGTGACTTCCTGGAACCTGGATAAAGAGACTGGACTGCGGTAAAGCCAGCAGGCATTTGGTGAAGACAGACACACCTTATCCTAGTGATAATTTCTCAGGTGCACACATCTATGAAAACTTATCAAATTACATCATGTACCGTTAAGTGTACTTCAGCTATACCTCAATTAACTTTAGGGGTAGGACTTATAGAGTTATAGCAAGACTTCTTTCTCCTTCCATCCTTTCCCAAAGTGACCTCCAACATGAAGCTAGCTTGATCTTTCTACTTGTCTTTCTATTTTCACCAACACCTCTGGCTTTCACACGAATGCTGTGGCATACATGCACTTGCACTAACCCACGTTAACACACACACATTCCAAACAAAAAACCCTTAGAATCAAAGCACATCTATGTTTTCAGGCCTAGCCGTTTAAATGGAATTTCCCAATTTAATAATCTAGAATATCACTTTGGGCTATAGGAAATGATCATCTAACTACTTCATGACTCTCTCATTAATAAGTCTAAAACAGAATACCTCCACTGGTAACAATGGACAGCAGGTTTCCATCATCGTAAATATTAACCGAGTAATTCAACATCTCAGCTGTACCAAAAGAACCATATTCTTGGGCCTCTTTGTAGTTTCTCAAGACAGTAGATTTACTCAAGTCTCCATTTTCACTTGCATCAATGCAGGCTCTGTTGAAAACAAAAAACAGATTATCAAAATTTGCCATTTTTAAAAATCTTTTCTAAATTTTACATTATACAATTTTTTGGTTATCTTCTCACTGCTCTGCTTTCCTTCTCCATACACCCAAATCCAGAAACTAGATTCTTTTGTTTTAAAGAGTTAGAAGTAAGACCTAAGTCTAAGGACAGGTTGCTAGCTAGTATTAAACCATTAATAAGCAAGCAACCCTAATTAAACTCAGTGGGTCACACCCAAACACAAGAGAAAAACTAAAGAAGACATCAAAGTAGAAGAGGGACTAGTTGGGAAGAAGGGGTTCAGTGGAAGGCAGTGGAGAGAATTGTGATAAAAAAAAATGTTGCCTGAAAATCATGTAGCCATCTAAGAAATTAAAACTGAAGTTTTGGGTAAGTGTTAAAACAGTTTAGGATGGTGTAATTTGTGGCCTAAAACAATTCTTTGTCCAATGTGGTACAGAGAAGCCTAAAGAGTAGACACTACTCTAATCAAGGCTAGATTAGGCTAGAAAGGCTAGGCCTTACTTCCTGCTGCTTGTTTTAGGGTTGGCTTCGTGAATTCAACAGCCTCTGCAGGCTTCCTGAAACCAGAGAATTGTACTAAAGTTCAGCAGTTTTAATAGAGTTAGGCAAACAAAATAGCCTGATTAAATGATCTAATTTCAATACCACAAATGGAACACACATCATTTGTATGCAGGCAATATTCGAATAAGCCTGAGGAATGTTGGGTTCTTCTTGATTCCCCTACAAAAATTCTGGATTTGAGATCAAAGTTCTACTAGATATACTGTATTGTGCTCAATGTGTTTACATTCTGGGAAGCAATTCTGGGCTTCTGTATTTACAACACATTGCTGCTTTTATACATATAGTAATTCAAGACACACTGAAGAACTCTAAGAAACACAGCTCTATGTGATAGTGAACTCACTGTAAATCACATTTTTATTGGTTATACTAGTGGAAAAAGAAGAATAACTTACATTTATCAAGTATTTACTAATTTTGGAAACATCAAATTTAATTTTCACAAAACACTTTTAAGTACTATTATTATCACAAATGACAGACTAGGAAACAGGCTCAGAGAAGTTTAAATACTGTGTTCAAGATTATGGAGCTGAAATCTAAATTCAGACTGAGACTTTTTTTAAGGGGTAGAGAGGGAATGTTTTACGGCAGGGTCCTTCTATATAACTCTAGCAGGCCTGATACATACGACATAGCTCAGACCAACCTTGAACTCATAAAAATCTTCATGCCTTTGCCTACCATGTGCTGGGTTTATAGGTGTACACCCATCTCAGACTATACTTAAACACTCTTGCACTACTTAGCACAAGGGAACTACCCTGTCTCTATTTAAAACATCTCCCCCAAATTTCCTTCTTAGCTCTTAACGTAGTAAACCCTCTGCACCTAACTTCCAAACTGTCCAGCTCAATGAGGAATATTTCCATATCCCCATTGATCAGCCTGCTACTATGTGGTTAATGAAGTAAGTTTTTAAAAAAATTTTAAAAGGTCATGTATAGTGTAAAAAATGCTAATTTCTAAGTTCCATAGACTTATACACAACTATTCAAAAGCCAGTTTTGCTGAGTTGCACAGCTTTGTCTGAGGGCTTAATACTCAACATTTTGAATGAAGATCAACAAATGCCTCAGATTACCTCCAGGTCTCACCGTCATGCCACACCAGGCAGTCATACACAGGGCCTGGGTCGCTGTACTTCTTCTCAAAAGAATTGAGCAATTCCACTTGGCTTTGTAGCTCCTCCTTAATTAGTTTATTGCCCTGATTCATTAGAAAATAGATTAATATTAGTACATTTTGTGCAGCTTAGAGTCATATTAACATATGATCCAAGGCAGTGTTAACCAATGATAAAATCATGTGACTTTGGAAAAAAATGCTAACAAAAATTTTCCTTTACATTTATGCAACTTACAGTTTAATTCAACAAAACAGACATCAATTAATAAATTAAATATTTAAACATTAATTTTTTTCACTCAGTCTTTCAGTCAGTCAGTGAGTACACTTGCCTTAGGGTCAGTCACTCACATGTTGGTGATAGCATTTGGCTGAGACATGTGTTGTTGTAGATTAGCACATTATTATCATGATAAACAAAACCATTATTTTCGTTTATAAGTGGATTAAAAAATTAATGGGCACCTCTTGTGAGAATATAAATTGATACTATCATGTAATGATCTATGAAAAGCTATATACAACAGTGATTACGATGGCTTTATCCTGAATAATCTGTAAGATAGATAAACAATGGTGCATCTACAACAGACTATCACAGAGTACGGAAAATAAACTGCAACACCACGCCATGGATGGAAACCACAGCACTATGAGCAAAAGATATTGAAAAGACCCCTGTGTGGTCCCATCGAGAAGGTGGGATGAGGGTTGTCTGGGGAAGAGGAAGGGAATAATGGCTGACAAGAGGCAAGGATTTCCAGGTCCAGCTGATAAGGAAGAACTCATGTCATGCATCTGTAAACTAGCATCAGCATCAACAGTCAAGGCAGATGCAGCAACTTTAGATACTGAGAAGAAAGGTGCAAAGAGGAAACCTGAGCAAAAGCAGCCACTTGCTCCCCGAAAACACCAAGTCACAAAACTAGTCTAAATAAAGTGATGTGCACCGACCTGGGAACAGCCATTGTTAGCAACATCAAATTCTTCCTGTTTTCTACAGGCTTCTGCCAGGGCCACTCGGTGAATAGGATCCCAGATTTTTTCCTTCCGTTCTTTCTGCAAAGACAGAAACTTCACTACAACAAGGCAAAGAGTAAGCCCAGATGTTATGCTACCAAGTTTTCAAGTAAAGGCTTAAAAATCATTTCTAGTGAAATTCGTAAAGCAATGGAGCAATTAAAATACTTGGCTAATTCTCTAAAGATGGGTGTTAAAAGAATAAGTTTAACAAGAACACAAAAATGTATTCTTACATTCACATGCCCAAACAAATCCTCTTATCCAAAATATATAGCATCATTTTAGGAAACTAAATGAATTCATTCAATCATTGAAAGTCAAGGACATAACTCACACCTGGACTGCACATTTAAGAATTACAGAGATGAGTGTGGGCCAAGGACTAGAATAAGACTATATCTCTATCAAGATGGGTAGACATCCAGCCCTTCCTGCGGACTAGAGCAAGACCAAGGCTGTATCAGGATGGGCAGACACCTGGCCCTTCCTGTGTGCAGTGCTTCATCTTCTTTCCCACATGGGCTCTATGTTCCTGGAGGCATCGTAACCTTCTTTGTCAGTGTCTTCACCACAGATATCTCCCAGCAGAGGTTTGCTAGGCAAAAGAACGCTCTTCAGTAAAGCAGTCAAGCAGATTAGCTAGGTAGGGTCTATTTCAACTAGATAATCTCTCTCTGTATGTGTACATGTTAATTGGGTCCTTATCAACAAAATGGACTGAATTTCATACTTGGACGAAGAATGCCAGTACATGTGTTTCAGCCTGAAATTTTAAAACAAAATAGTATCCAACCAAACCTATATGCATTAAAATCACTTTTGGCTCACAGATCCTAAAGGAAGCAGTGTGTATTTTAATTAAGTGACAGGGCCCACAAATCTTCTCTACCAGGGTTATTTTCAAGAACTATATCTCATCAATAGTTGAGCCCTGGGTGAACATCAGCCACCACTCTCACAGCAGTCCTCTGAAACAGCACTTTCAGTACAGTGACCACTAGGAACTCCCTTAATGGAGAGAGCAGAAATCACACTTCAAATATCTTCAAATGTCTGGCCATCAAAGAAAGCTCTATGGGATAGCAATGTTTGAAGCAGGCTCCTTGCCACACTGACAATATTCTCACTTCGCTAATGAGTTGTCTTTCTTATTATACCTGTACTTCAGAGACTTTAGGTCTGATTAACCCTGAATGATCTTAAATGGTGACTAACTAGGAGTGAGGACATCAGATAAGCAATAAAAGTGACTATCTTAGAAACTACAGAAACAGAAATGCATTAAGGAGGTCTAGAGTTTAAGTCAACTGCTCTTAACATTTTTCAAGTTAAAAAAAAGTCTTTGAAAAACCCAACGCAAGCTCTCCATACCAGCATTTGAATGTGTTTTCAGTGTATTCAGATTCCTAAAATAGTGCACCAAGGATTAACGGCCTCCACTTGAAGTATACAACATTCCACTAAATGGAATCTTGAAGCAGTCATTATTTGAAAGACCCTCAAGTCCACAAAATAATTAAGAAAACAAAAAGCCAAATCAAAGAAAACCTTTTTTCTTCTGGTAGGACTCAATTTTGAGCAAGAAGACTTATAAGCAAAGCAAGAAGACTTATAAGCAATTGATACTGGATAATAAATTACCTGTATCCTTTCCTTGAGAGCCTTTGGGTAGAAGTCATAACCATTTTTTATGCCAATATGGTATTTTCCTGAAGGATTTGTCCAGTTTGCAGGAATCTATTTAAAAAAAAAAAAACTGTACATTAAATTTTTCCCAAAGGCAATGACACACTACTAGGAGGAAAAGTATTTCATATCTCCTCTACAGGCTCACATTGAATAAGCAGGCCTGTGTATTGAGAAATATTTTTAACATACTAAGTAGGCATGTAGCATCACTCTGACATTCTTTTTTTTAATCCATAAATAAGATGGATTGACCATTTTTATACAACTTTATAGCTTATGAAGTACTTTCAAAAATACCCTATCTCGTAAATTCCCAAAGTTACTAATAATTCTTAAACATCACTGCCACCACAACTCCCCTTCACCACACTATTCACTCTATTCTACATTTCCACAGTGATCATGTAGATATTAAGCAGGAGCTCCATGAAGTCTTATGAAGAAAATGCTATAAAATCAGGTTAGGGACACATAAGATCTATAGTGCAGGAATAATGTACGTATGCATGCATGTATATGCCACAGTCAAAGGGCAACCTCAAGGAGACTGTGTTCTTCCACCTTCTCTGGCACAGGGTCTCTTGCAGCTGCAAATGAATGCCAGTCAGGCTGGCCCATAAGCTGCAGATTCTCTTGGCTCCACATCCATTGATGGAGATGTGTTAGGATCACAAACACAGGCCCACATGGCTTTACATGGCTGCTGGGAAATCAAACTTAGGCTGGCAGGCTTTGCAAGTAAGCACTTAACTAGTAAGCCATCTCCCAGCTCTCTCTAATACTCTTTCCAAATATCTTTGTATTTAAAAACACTTAAAGCTGTTAATGAATAGAATGATGTAAATTATGGAAAAAGCAAAGCAGCAAAGAGAAGATAAATTACTTATTCAGACAACAGGAAGGTATGAAACAAATCTATTTATATCATGGGGATGAAAAAATTCAGTGCAAATAGCCAGATAAATGTGACTTTGAATCTAAACTTTACCAATAAATTATTGGTAGGCAGGGGACCCATAAGTTTATGTACAAGGAAGAAAATATTCCCATAAACCTTTGTTATAATTATTTCTTCATCTTTTTTTATGGGGGCTATAGGGGTTTCTCCATTCTTGTCTTCTTGGTGCAAAGAATTCACATAGCTTAAGCAGATAAAATTAATTTAGCAAAGCATACTCTCCAAAGGAGTATAGAGTGGGCTGTCCTAGAGGCAGGAGGCAGCATAGCACCTTCTGCACTGAAGCTCTTCAGGATGTTTTAATTAATATTTATGAAGTAAGAAGCATATTCATGGGGTACAGTGCTTCTCTTCCTCCCCCACCCTCCATCATGGTGGGCTGGCTGGATGTCTCTTTTAGGAATTTGTTCCCATGACCTCTAGCAAAGCCCAGAGTGGGGGAGTCACAACCGCAGTGTAAATAATGACACAATGATGCCAAGATCTTCTGAGGATGCAGACCCCTTGTCAGTACACATGTGTGGGAAGGAGCCCTGGAGCCTTAGTTTCTGAGAGAGCAGGAAGAGCCCGTCTGCAGCCTCAAGAATGTCTAACCACTCTGACCATTAGGAGATACAGCCACCAAAACACAGCTCAAGTTTTCATGGTGACTTCATCTAACTCCCTTTTGCTTGAGGTCTATGGCTGATCTCATGGCTAACTAACTGTTAAGACATCCTGCTGTGCTAGGGTTAAGTTATATTTTGCAAATGAAGAATTCATCATGAAAGCTATGGTCAAGTTCATATGAGGGTGACAGGCAGCAGTGATGCTGAGGACTCAACCTCTACTTTATGATCCTTCTATATAATAAAATGCATTTACCAAGTAATCAGAAATGTTAACATATATTCCTATTCTTGGTAACTGTGGGATCTTTACTATGAAAACAGCTTTTGCTTAGGAACAAATTATGGGGTAGCTCCACCACCACTCATCTAAATTTAGCTGGCTCAACAATCCTCACTTACACAACACCCTTACCCAACTATGTTCCTCCTTCACTTATTTCCCAGGCAGAAAACTTCTGGTAGAAACACAAAGTGGCCTTGATATTCATGACCTTGCTATGGCTGACAATACCTACATAAGACCTGCAGATCAGGCGGGAAAAAAATGATGACATCATGATAGAAGAAAGTCTAGTTGAGGGAGGATTTGGAAGGGGGAAAGGGCGAGTGGTGGGAAGAGATTATGATAATGGTATGTTGTCTATACGGAAGATGTCAATAAAGTTTTTTAAATATTTTAAAAATAAATTAAATTTAAAAACTTTAGGTTAAAAAATTAAAACTTATGGTTGAACAAAATAATCATTAAAGGCTTATATAGCATTAATCATTTCTGAATCAACTGTATTCTAGATGTTCCAAGTGTGAAGTTTCAAATATTGGCATACAAGTAGCACTTTTATTGCAAGTGTATCAATCTTCTTTAGAGACCGGGAAGCCTGAACTTTGTTGCAAATCCACACCTAACAAAAACCATGGCAAAGTGGTTGAGAAAATGTTACCACAAAGTACCACTATACATGTGACTTTGTAATCCGTGACTCATAAGCAGCACAAAAAGCTCTAAAATGCCAAAGGATTAAATGGAACAACTAAGAAAAACAAACAACCAAAAAGAAAAGCAAAAGGCTTTAGATATATTTAGTCTAATAATACATTTGTCACAACTATTTCACATACATGTAGATACTTCATGCTTTATTATGAGAAAAAAATCCACAATGGCCCTGGAATCACATGCATTTCAAACCATGACTATTTTTCTCACAGTGGAGGTAGACTTCTTTGAAGAATGATAGAGAAACTCAGGATAAATCACAGTCATGGTCACACCACCTGTCTTTGACCAAGGTCTAGCTTAGGTGGTTTTAGAATAGATTTTACATATTTGAATATTCTGCATTTTTGGAGTTAGATGTGGTCTCTTCAACAATAAGAACTTTATTTATATTTTTACTATTTTAAGTTGAACTCTTTAAACTGGCCCAAACTATATATATAGTGAGCTAAAGAATTTCCACATGCTACAATCCTTTCTCTCTCTACTCTATCCTTTTTCTCTCTTTGACAGGGTCTTGCTACATAGCTCAGATTGTCAATGAACTCACAATCCTCCTACCTCTGCCTATTGAATGCAACATAATCTAATTACTAATTACAGCTCGCTTTTTTGACTGTTTTAAAGAAAGGTTGCCTAACAATGCATTTTTCTTCATAAGTCATGTGTCACGAGTCATTCAGTCTTCCTAGCCTATGGCATATGCTCATACACTCACCACAGCCTCTGACTGGCTGCACCTAAATCTGGCTCTACGTCTAGACAGCCATGTCATTCTGGAAGCCAGGACTTAATATATCTTCAATATTCAAGACTAAATATTGATGATTCAAAAATATCCCCAGTTTAAACATGGTCAAACAAAAATAAACAGTGGTCCCTTTCAAGATGCTACTAAATTTATGTGGAGTGTGAGAACCACTAAAAACCAGAGACAATGAGAACTAGAAAATGAGACTTTAAGAGGTCATAACATTGTGAAAGATGCAAAGTGAAAAGAAGCAACTGATACATGGTATTGGGAGACTGAGTCATCTTACTAGAATATAGAGGAAAATGAACCTCTGGGGTAGTTTGGATGTATGTCCCCAAATAGACTCAGGTGTTTTATTAAAGCTTGTAACTTGGATTTCCAGCACTGGGAGCAGATCCTGGGGTCCAGCCATAAGGTGTTACTGGGGGCGGATCTGATTGCCAGGCCAAAGGTTAGCAAGAGAGGTCAGAGTTCTGCCTGGGCCCCTCCTGCAGTGCCCTCTATTTGCTGCTGGTTTTGTGCTTGCTTCTGGTGCTGCTGGCTGTTTGGTGGTCTCTCTCTTCTTGGCTTGATCTATAAAAGGGAGCCAACTTTTTCCACCACTGATGGAACTTTCCCTTGAATTTGTAAGCTGAAATAAACCCTTCCTCCTAAAAACTGTCTGGTTTGGATGTTTATTCCAGCAATATGAAGCCAACCAGAATGACTATTTCAAACTAAGCATGACATCAATACTAGTGAAATCCTAGAGCAAATATAAAGAAAAAAACTACAGCTTTATACAAATATAGGAGAATATCATCATAATCATGAGGTTAGGATCTTAGCAGATAAAAAAAACCCTAATTACTTAAAAAACAAGTGCTGGGATTAAAGGCATGGTGGCACATGCCTTTAATCCCCGCACTTGGGAGGAGGAAGAATGTGGAAACTTTCTTTGAAAGATTTGAAACTGTGCACAAAGAGACGCCTTGTAGTGCTATAAGCAGTGCCTGATGGACAATTCTGGTCAGCACTGAAAGACCTAAATGAAATAAGAGCTGTGAACTGTAAGGCTTGGCTTATGAAGGGATAAAGAGCTTTGTCCAGACTGGGCTAGAGGCAGTTTGTGTGAGAGGCTGGCAATGCCCTTACTGTATCCTGAGAACTTGAGCAATGCTAAATTTAAAAATAATGTACAGAAGGAAATGGAAGTTTCAGGCAGGAGACTGTGGCCTGCTTCAGCTACAACTGTTTAAGAGATTACTATCACCAAGATTGGGCCAGCTGTTCTGCATTAGAACAGAATGAGGCATGCTGAAGGGGTTTTCCTGTTCTTTAAAGTTGGCTTGATTCCCACCTGCCACTGTTTAAGGAAGTATAACAAATGCAGGAACGATAGGGTCATAGTCCCCAAACAGAGGCTATGGGGGCTGCGGCATGTGTGAACCATAATGGTGGTGGAGAGATGCAAGGATTGTGAGATGGCCGCCAAGGAGAGCTACTGGCGAGGGATGGAGTTTTCCCCTGGGCTGCGGGCAGCTTAGCTGGAAGGACAAAACTGTACTCCACAGACTTTGTGCCAAGACCTACATGGAGCCTCAGAATTTGATGTTTGTCCTGCTTCTTTTAGGTCTTGCATTGGTTCAACCTTTCCTTGCTATTCCCAATGCCATTTTTTGCAGTGTAAATGTTTACATACACATTGTCTATATATTGTGTTTTGTTTTACAGGCTCATAGTTAAGAGACTTTGGACTATGAGGATGTTTGAACACTGATAAAAATGGGGACCTTCAAAATTGGACTGAATGCATTTTGCATACTGAAATGATTATGAGTCTATAGGGGCCATGGGCAGAATTTGGTGGTTTGAATCAGTTGTTCCTGATGAACTCATGTATTTTGAATACATCCCCAGCTAGTGGAAATTTGGGAGGTAGACTTTTGTTGGAGAAAGTGAGTGGTCGGAGGTAGATTTAGGAGTGTTATCGTCAGCTCCATCCTTGCTAGGTAGAGCTCAACTCACTGTTCTGCTGCTGTTTTCTGCCTGCTGTGGCAAGGAGTTGATATACAACCTCTGTTCATGCCATGCTTCCACCAACAACCACGAATCCTTTCCTCAAGACCATAAGCCAAAATAAATCCTGTCCTCTCAATAGCTGCTTCTGGACAGGTGTTTTATCCAAGCAGCAGTACATATATAAATCTACCTTTGAGCTGTAGTGAGTATCATTACATATGCTCTACTGTTTAAAGCTTACCTCACAACAGCTATCTAAAAAATAAATGACTAAGGACAAAAATTAATGTGGTTCTAAATGTGTAAGACTTGCAAGGAATGTTGTCTAGTTTCTTAAAGTGAAGTGATTGATTCCAAACTAAGTCTGCTTGTTGGTTTAAAGACAGAGTAATAAATCACTTGATTCTTTGCCGCCTAAATTGGTACCGAGGAGTGGAGTTGTTACTGCTAGAACCCTAATTCTATGGTTTTGGCTTTTGGAATGGATCTGCAAGAAGAATGTGGACACATTTGAAACCTCAGCCTAAAAGACACCTTTTAGTGCTGTCCAGTACAGCTTGATGGACTATGCATACCTGAATGCAGTAAAAACTATGGACTGTGAGGTTTGGCTTATGACGGTGAGAAAGAACTTTGTTAAGACTGGTCTGAAGGCAGTGTGTGTGAGAGGCTTACTGTGTTCTGCCTGCTTGTGTCCTGAGTACTTTTGCAGGGCTACACTGTGTGGAAATGGAATTGTGTAAGCAGATGGATATGGCACAGAAAAAATGAAATTTGGGGGCTGAAACTGCTGCCTGTTCAGCTGCAACTATTTAAGAGATTATGATCACTGAGATTGGGCCAGCTGATTTGCATTGGGACAGCAGGAAGAATGTGGACTCTTTTGAAGTAAGGGGCCTAGATGCTGAAGGAATTTTGCTACTCTTCAAAATCAGCTTTATTTCCCCCTCTAGATTAACAAGTTGGTAGCCCACCTGATACTGTAGAGTGTAACAAATGTAGGAAAGAGAGGGTCATTGGATTTGAAACATGGTTTTGTTTTTAGGAAATGGCTATGGACAGTGTGAAGCAGGCTTGTTGGATTACTTGGGTGGAAGCCCAATGAAACCATAAGGATGAACCATGGGCTGCAGTGTAGACCCAGTGGTATGTCAGGGGCATGGGATGGCTGCACCTGAACTGGATGGAGTATGCCTGGGACTGCCAGCAGCCACGCTTACAAAAACACGTCACTGGTTACAATTACTGGACTTGTTAGAATTTGATGTTTGCCCTGTTTGTTTTAAATCTTGTTTCACTCTCTTTACAATTCCCAATGCCATCTTTTGCAGAGTGAATGTTTATTCTGTGCTGTTAAGGGTTTTTTTTCCCCATATTATGGGTCAGTTAAGACATTGAATTATGGGGATGTTTGAACGTCACTGGGATTGATAAAAACTATGGAGCCTTATATAGTTGGACTGAATACATTGCATTTTACATCATGCATGCTTATCAGTTTATGGGGGCCAGGAGAGGAATAGTGACTTGATTCAGTGTCTCCTATAAATTTATGTGTTCTGAATGCCTGATTCCTAGCTGACGGCAATCTGGAAATTGGAACCTTGTTGGAGGTGTGCTTGGGGTGGCCTTATGGGTGTTATAGCTAGCTTCCCACAGCCAGTGTTTGGCACATTCTCCTGCTGCTGTTGTTCATCTGATGTTGGCCAGATGTCATGGTTTGATACAGGTGTCCCCCACAAACAATTGAATGTGTTCTGATAGATGGATCCTTAGCTGATGGCAGTTTGGGTTTTACAACCTCGATGAAGCTGTGTTGATGGGGGCGGGCTTATGGGGTTATAAGCCAGCTTTCCCTTGCCAGTGTTTGGCACACCTTCCTGCCGCTGTTTGCAATGCTGTGGCAGAGGTGATGTCCAGCCCTCTGCTCATGCCATCGTTTTCCCTGCCAGAATGGAGTCTCCCCTCGAGTCCATAAGCCAAATAAACCCATTCCTCCACAAGCCGCTTTTGTTTGGGTTCTTTCTGTGCAACAACTAAAACCTGACCCCAACACCAGATTTCCAGTCTCTGCTCATGCCATAATTTTCCCTGCCATCATGGAGTTTCCCCTTGAGTATTTAAGCCAAAACAAACCCTTTTCCCTACAAGCTGCTTTTGGTGAGGTTCTTTCTGTCAGCAACGAGAAAGATTACTGCAACACCACCCTCCAAAACTCATTAGCTAGGATCTCATTAATGGGTCCATGCTTATTTATACCCATTTTTTATGTGCAGACTACCTAATCCTTTCTACCAAGGACATAACATAAAAGAAAGCCAGTCATCATAAAGCCACTGTAGCTATTATTGCCTAAATATTTCCTAATGAAGGAACTTATGAAGGAACAGAAAATGATAAAGGCAAACTATTTGTGATCTCTTTCTGTCCTTCTATTCAAAAGTTAAAACAGAATTCAGTGACATCAACTGAAAATAAATACCAATTCTAAGTATTGAACAACAAATAATTCTTTTTAGATGGTCTTATGATCACATACCTGTGGTGTTCATGGTGTTATAAAATCCCCTCCCCATCAGGGTCTGCTGGGTTCATTGACTGAATTCCAATGGACAGAATACCATGAAAGGATGGATTATCACTCAAAAGGTAACCTTATAAAAAGACCATGGCTGCCGGGCATAGTAGTGCATGCCTTTAATCCCAGCATTCAGGAGGCAGATGTAGGAAGATTGCTGTGAGTACAAGGCCAGCCAGGGACTACTGAATGCATTCCAGGTAAGCATGGGCTAGAGTGAAATGGCTTCTACTTTGGGCACTTAATCTGAGATTTGCCTTGAGGGAAGATAGCTGTCACACTATGATATATAACAGCACTTTAGAGAGGGCCATGTGACAAAAAACAAAACAAAATAAAGCAACAACAACGACGACAACAAAAAGCCTTTAGTAAGGCTTGGTTAACAGCCACATACACCCTAGTTAAGAATGAAACCATGGCAAAGGGTTTACAACGTCATGAGAAATCCACAACTAAATAAATGCATCCAGCTGAGTCCCACTCCGAGTCCTGGCTCACAGTAATGTGTAGCTACTCTCTGTTCTAAACCATGAGGTTTAGGGGTAATTTGTTTTGCAGCACTAGGTAAGTCCTACACTCCCAATACCAGCTAAAACAGTAGATGTTCAAACAGAAGAAGGACTACTTGGAAAACAAAGGGAGTTTAGTGGAATTGGGCAGGAAATGGGAAAAAAAGAGGGTAATGGGAACGGAAATGTATGCTCATGTACTAAATATTAAATTAAAAAAAAGTATTAGATGTTTTAAGGCCATATTACAAAAAGAAAGAGAGAGAGAGAGAGAGAGAGAGAGAAAACCTGCTCAGTAAGAAGAGAGAGCCTTCCAGGCTGCAGAGATGGCTCAGCCATTAAGGTGCTTGCCTACAAAGCCTAATGACCTGGGTTTCTTGAGTCCCCAGTACCCACAGATAGCCAGATGCACAAAATGGCACATGCATGTGGAGTTGGTCTGCAGTGGCTGCAGGCCCTGGTGTGCCCATTCTTTCTACCTCTACCTGTCTCTCTCTGCTTGCAAATAAATAAATTTACAAAAAAGAAAAGAAAGAAAAGGGGAGACTCCCACCTTAAGCACTCTTCCTGAAAGACCAGTAATTTCACCATCTTTTGGTTCTACTTCTGTGGTAGTGTTCACATCACCACTTCCTGTCGTATCAATGATGTCAATGATTTTTGGTTTTCCATCAGTTGTAACCTGAAAATTGAGACAAACAAAATTGAATTACAGATAGTGAGCTTTTGTTTTTAAAGAAAGCAATGCAAACCTATGCATGTCTACATGTATAAATTTTCCTATAAAAATTTATGCTTATGTTTAAAAAAGAACTTAAACATCTTAAATCAATCTAGTAAATGGGGCTAGGAAGATGGCCAGCTGGCCAAAATTCGATTCCACAAGACACACATAAAACCAGATGCCAAGGGGTCAGCAATCCCAATATATCAAAGGCAATGGGAGGCAGAGCTAGAAGAATCTGGAAGCTCATAAGCCATCTAGACTGGTGTCATGGTTTGATCGAGGTGTCCCCCACAAACAAATGAATGTGTTCTGAATGCTTGATCCCCAGCTGATGGCAGTTTGGGAATTAGAACCTCGATAGAGCTGTGTTGTTGGGGGTGGGCTTATGGGGGTTATAAGCCAGCTTCCCCTTGCCAGTGTTTGGCACACCTTCCTGCCGCTGCTTGCAGTGCTGTGGCGGAGGTGATGTCCACCCTCTGCACATGCCATCACCTTCCATGCCAGGATGGAGTCTCCCCTCGAGTGAGTAAGCCAACATTCCTCCACAGCTGCTTTTGTTTGGGTTCTTTCTGCTCAGCAACTAGAATGTTGACTGCAACAACTGGCACACACAGCAGCAAAACAAGAGGGACCCTAACTTAAAAAGAAGGTGGAAGGACAAATACCCTGCTGGTATCTTGAGACCTCCACACATGCATATGCACACCTCACACACACATTTAATACATCATACACATACATAAATAAAAAATTAATAAATACTAAATTATTTCCCTAGGCAGTTGTGTTTCAACAGGGAACCCCTTCAGTTTAGGTTTCTCTCATCAAGTGAATTTAGATTTTCATAAAATGGAGCCTCCAATGGGTGGGTTTTGTCCTCAGGACACCCTCTGTACTGTCCCCACACACTGCAAGTGCTTTAGTGCTGCTCATCTCTAGCAATGCCGCTACCTTCCCAGAATGCTGAGTCTATCCTGTCTTGAAGTCTTCTTCATCATACAGATTAATCCATCAGCATCATTCAAGGTCTCTGCACAGGCAGAATATAGGCACACATTCTTTAACAGCATATAACATGACCTGCCTCTAGCTCATTCCTGGTAAGTCTTTGTTTCCTCTGAAAACTCATGAGCTGGGACAAACAACAATAATAGTAACACCAATAATAACAAACAGCCCTGACCAGAGGCAACTTGAAGAAGGGTTTATTTTGGTTAATGGTTCAAGGTTATAGCAAACAATGATGGGGAAGGTATGGCTGGCATGGTCATAAAGAAACTGGCCACATTGTGTCCAAGGTAAGGAAACAGAGAGCTATCCATGATTGTACTCACCCAGCTCTTTACTTTTATCTACAGTCCAGGAATCCCAGTTCATGAAAGGTGCCACCAGTTAGGGGTGGGTCTTTCCATCTCAATCAACCTAATCTAGAAAATCCTTAACAGACATGTCAAGAGGTGTTTCCAAGAAGTCCTGATTCTCTATTCTAGTTATGCCTGGCATCAAAAAGCTAACAGAAAGTCCTGCTAATTTGTCTCAAAAACAAGAGTTCAATGGGGCTGGAGAGATTGCTCAGTGGTTAAGGCACTTGCCTATAAAGCAACACCCGAGTTCGATTCCCCAGTACCCTCATAAAGCCACATGTACAAAGTGGCACATGCATCTAGAGTTTGTTTGCAGTGGCTGGAGGCCCTGGCATGCCCATTCTCTCTGCCTGTCTCTCTCCTCTCTCTCTGCTTGCAAATAAATATTAAGAAAAAACACAACCGTATATGAGGACTGGGGAGATGGTTTAGTGGTTAAGAGTGCTTGCCATTTAAGCATGATGGTCTGGGAGGGTCTGAGTTCAGTTCTCCAGGACTCATATAAAAGCTGGGTGTGGTCATGCACATCTGCAAACTCAGTCCATGGGATGAAGACTGGAGATATTCTGAGATTCACTGAATGAAAACAGCATCGTTCAAGGTCTCTGCACAGGCAGAATGTAGGCACACTTTCTTTAGGGAAGGTTGAGGGAAGGGCCCAATCTCAAGAAAGCATCTGAATAAGCAATAGAGAAGGGTCTGAAGTTCTCTGTCTTCCACATATATGCACACACTGTGCGTGCACCTGCACATACGCACAACTCCACACAGGTGGAGAATAAAAGAAACAACTGTATCTTAAATATGGAAACAAAGTCTTCAAGAGGGCTGCTACCATCAAGAAAGAAACAAGACACCAAATGACAAGTGTAACAAGCACAAAGCCTTCAGACTTCTGTTCCACCTAGAAAATTGAGAATTCATTTTTGTTTTTTATTCTCGAGAATTCATACCTTTAAGACAAAGCTTAATATCCCTTTTTTTCAGGGGGGGGGGCTGGAATTAATTCTGTAGCCCATATTGGCCTGGAACTCATGACATTTTTCCTTAGCCTCCCAAGTTCTGGGATCAGAGGCATGCACCACCACCACATCCAGCTTAAAGTTTTATGTCTTTTGGCCTACCACAGATCCTTTTCAAAACACAAAGTATTTCCTTTGCAGTATATTTTAAAGGGCTGAACTAAGTATCTCGAAAGGAAAAAAAAAAAGTAGGGATCTGTCAAGATAAAAATGAAAGCAAAGGGGCTGGAGAGATGGCTCAGCGGTTAAGGCACTTGCCTCCAATGCCTAAGGCCCCAGGTTCAATTCCCCAGTACCCACATAAAGCCAGATGCACAAGGTGGCGCCTGCATCTGGAGTTTGTTTGCAATGGCTGGAGGCCCTGGCATGCCCATTCTCTCTCAAATAAGTAAAATATTTTTTTTTAAAAAAAACTATAGACTAATAAGGAAGATGTTTCAAATGCATTTTAAATAAGTCTGTGACTTGAAAGATACATAGCAGGCTATCGTCATTAATTTCTTCAAGGAAGAAACAACCTCACTGACTTGAAACCCAGAACAAGAAGAAATCATTAAGAGGATAGACAGATTCCTCTTATTAATATCCTCATTATTAGTCTGTGAACAAAGGGAAAAAGCCTATTGGGACTAGGTGGCTTATTTTTCAACTACTATGTCCCCAAATTTTACTTACAAGAATCAATCTCTCTCTGTCTCTCTCTCTCTCTCTCTCCACACACACACACACACACACACACACACACACACACATAAATTCTCACTTAAAATTCTTAGTTTTCTTTTTTTAAATATTTTATTCATTTTCAAGCAGAGAGAGAGAGAATGAGAGAGAGAGAGAGAGAAAGAGAGAGAGAGAGAGATATTGGGGGAATGTACCAGGGCCACCACCTTGTGGGTCTGGCCTATGTGGGTCCTGGGGAGTTGAACTTGGGGCCTCAGGCACTAGAGCCAAGTGCCTTAACCGCTGAGCCATCTCTCCAGCCCCACACAGTTTTCTTATTCATTTAAAGATTTAAAAACTTTAAATGTCTTTTAAATATTTCTGTTTACATGAGAGACAAAGAGAGGAAAAAGCCACAGCCTCCCACTATTGCAAACAAACTCCAGAAACATGTGCCACTTTGTATATCTGGCTTTATGTGGGCACCGGGGATTTGAACCCAGGCTGTCAGGCTTTGCAAACAAGCACGTTTGACAGCTGATACATCTCTGCAGCCCTCCATGTACTTTTTTAAAAAAACATTTAAGCAAACACTCCACTGGAGATTTTTTTTTAAGAGAATGAAATTTGGGTTTAGAAGGATATTTTGAAAGGCCAAGACCATATGAGGCTTGCAGTAGAACTTTGTGAGAAGGAAACTGAGCTGCCAACATTGGAACAAAATCTTTCATCTGAGGAGGGAGAGGCACCATGTGGGAGAGGGCCAGAAATCCTGTAAAGTAATTATGGGTAGAGCCATGGTAATAAGTTCTCTATCCCAGGGTAGAAGACTGAGAAACGCTTACTGGGCTATGTGGCTAGATAAACAGCAACTGCCCAAAGGTTTCCCTAAAATGCCAGGAATCTAAGTCACAGAATTGTACACTATGCTCATTATGGTGTAGGAGCAATTCACTAAGTATTGTAGAGGACCAAACCAAGACGGATAAGTTTGCAAACCATCCTATACAAACAGAAGTACAAGTAGTTACTTGAATTTCCTGGGGAGAACTGATAATTTAACCAAGGAATATTTTTATTTCATAGTAAATTCTATTTAGTGACTTTTATTGAGAACATAATGATGAATTAAAAGTATCTGTTATCATAAAGAGTTTTACTATCAGTTGAGAAGATAGATAATGCAAGATGATAAGAGGCTATGGAGAATATATTATGAAAGACTGCAACAAGCTAGGTAAAAAAGTGTGAATAAAAATTAACATTAGCAACCAAATATAGTGTGTGTGTATATATATATATATCATACACAGTATATATATACACATATATACTATGTATGATTACCTATTACATTATGTTTTAGTGAATCAGTGAATGTAAAAATGGGATTTGCATCCTTCACCAACATGTTTCTAAGAAAAAATTATATTTCTTACAAGTATATGTGACTATGCTTATAAACACTTTTTTATTCAACAAAAATATTTACAAGCAGATTTCATACAAAATAAGTCTAATGGACGCATTAAAGGAGTAGTTTTCTTAACCAGGAAAAAGGTATGCACACATAGTAGTAAAATGAGGTGTCTTAGTGTTTTTAGGGGATATTTACAACTTGATACGAGAGCAAAAGGGGGAACTCAGAAATAACTTTAGCAGACACTGGATATAATTCATCTCTGAAGCTACACATCCTAACAAAATGGCTAAATACAGAAAGAAGTTGAAACAAATCTGCAGTTTTCTAAAAGCTATGCTATCAAGACCTAGTAGGGTTTTTAAAGGATTAAGCAGGAGTTTGCAGCTGACTGTAGGAAGCTTCCAGGTACATTGACCACCACATTCAAAATCAAGTGTCAGAGAAGAATCTGATATGGGTGGGAGGAAGAGGAACCCCATGCTCAGGGAGCTAGCACAGGAAGAGTGGAATGGAGGAGCGATGAGCCTGAGAAACTAAGGTCACTTGTGGGGGCTGGAGTTGGACAGTGAAGCATCTTACTCTACAGAGTTCAAAATTTTGGAGTTTTACTCAAAGCAACAGGGACTCCAATGTGGGCTTGTCACGAACAAAGGGGTACAAGGTTTGATTCTGAAGGAAAGTGAGTGTGAACCGCAGATGAATGACAAGCAAGACTGGTGCTGCATTTATGTGTATATGCTGCTCCAGTCCAAGTTTTATCCTGTGCATGAACTGTCACAGACCTACTGCAACCCCCACACCCATCTTGAACAGCCTGCAGGTCTTCATCATTTAGACCAACTTCAAGCACCTAGCACAGGAGGAACAGGAGCAACATTGCTTTCTTACAGGCAGCCATCCAGGGACAGCCCCCAAAGAACATGGATACAGCCTGGCCTGGCCTGCCCTGACAGGACTAGAGCCCACCCACTCTGACCCACTCATTCAAGATGGCTGCAAACAACACTTTCCAAGAGCAGCTCCCTGCTGGTGCTTCATGTTTTCCCAGACCTGGAACAACTGGGAGTACACCAACCAATCGGGTCCCTCCCTTACACATCTGAGTCTGATGGAAAGGCTCATCCTAATTAATTTTTGATCCATATAAAGGAACCTCACCATATGCATATTTCTTTTTCATCTTAACCCCCTCCGTCCTGTGGTTCCAAGTAAACACACATGTGTGCGTGTCTCTCTCCTTTCCCAGCTTAGCTTAGCTAGGAAGAGGGGAAGAATTCCCTCTTGTCTAGGCACCTTCCTATCTTGTTCTGGGAAGCTTTCTCACTCTGTTACATAAGAGCTCTCTTTAAGCCCCAGTCCTTTACTGTACAACCTCTGAGCTATTTCTGACCACCTTAGTTAAGGTGAAGCTGTGACTTGGGAGTGTCCCTGTGCCCCCCTCAAGAGGCACCCCTCACCCTGGAGAGTTCTCTGTCAAGGTGATTTTCTCCATCTCCCCTTCTTCTTTACAAGTGGGCAAGGAGGACAATTCCCATGTGGCTTGAGCCTTTCAGCTAGCCTTTTCTTGGATTCTAATTCTCCCTAAAATAAATTCATAATTCATAGTTTACCCTTCACAGAGTCCATGGTTTTCAATTCTTTGCTGGTGTGATAAGAATCCAGGCAAGTGCTGAGCCATCTCTCCAGCCCGTGTGATAAGAATCCAAAAGTTGGGGTCCATGAGCCTTGGATCTATAGAATTTAATCCTCCTGGACCCAAAAATCCTGTGCCCCACACCACTTCCAGATGTCTGAATGTTTGCCAAGGAAATAATCATTTATGTATTTATATTCTTCTCATGGTGTCTGCTCTCTCTCTCTTTTTTTTTTTTGAAGATACTGTCTCACTTGTAACGCAGGCTGGCCTTTCCAAATTGTAGCATTCCAACTTCAGCTTCCTACACATACTGAGATTGTAAGAATGTGCCACCAAACCCAGCTCTGTCCTCTACTTTGAACATGCTCAGAACCTGTGAGAAAAAAGAATGTGACCCAAGGAAGTTACTAGAGCAAACAACTAGACGTGTTCTTCCAAGTTCTCACTTGTGACTCAAGTCCTTTACTCGCTCAGTCCCACTGGGTGTTCCCAATGGCCAGGTTGACCTCTACTTCCTCCTAATCCATCTTTTCCTTTATTTCTATTTATTTTTTCTTTATTTCTATTTATTTCTTACCTTAATGATGCATACATAGCTCTAAAAATTAAATCTGTCAAATGTAAGAGGGCAAAGAACAAAACTTAGCAATTCACTTGTGGTTTGCAAGCTTCCTTACTGAATTCCAAGTGGCTGTATTTAGGTCAGCATGTCAGTTAATGTTATTTGAAGATATGCTTTCAGTTGGTGTCAGCGTTTTAGTGCTTGAATACTTAAGTTATCTCCAGCAAATATCTAACACATTTCCCTTCAGACAGCTGGTGAACAAGGAAAGAGGATACTCCGTTTACTGAAAATTTAGTGTTTATTTTCAAAATTAGTGTGTAATACTTGAGCACGTTAAAAGTCACATGCACGTAATTTTCCTAACAGTACTGTTGAGTGGAAAATCATTCTTTTACAGAAAGTGACAGAAATGGACAAGTACATCTGGAAATTCTACAAAAGAATACTCCAAACTTTTCCAGTCATTGTGCTGACAAAAGAACCAGTGCACCACTTACCCTACAATGAGTAAACACACGCCATAGCACAATGAAAAGCACTCCCACTCGGCAATAAAGTCTCTATGCCTGTTGGCTGTCACCATGTGTTAAGTCTTAGGATTATTATTAACATAATCACAACAATAGTTACTGGAGGAAAATTATCACCCACTCCTTGACTTGCCAAGTAGAACTTCAGAAGGTGGACTGTGCTCAGAGACACTGAAGCACTAACACCAGGAAGCAAGACTCCTGGAAGGTTCTGGAGGGAGGCCAGGCTGCCCCTTCCTGCCTGTGGTTCTAACCGAAGAGTAGACCAAAGATCCGAGGAAGCACATTAAGGCAAGGAGGAAAGGAATTATGAAGCATCCCTCTTTAGTGCAGAACAGGGGTAAGTCACCCCTATAAAGAGCTGATGTACCGTGAACCATGTACTAGGGTAAGTCCAGGAAGACTTGGAGTGATGGATCTCAAACAATCACTAGCCTGTTTGTTGGCAGACTTCAGCAAAAAGGCTAAACCTGAAGGTTAAAATGTGAAAACAGAATGCTTTTAACCCAGGGACGTTTTTTATTTCCATTACTTTTTAGTAAGGCTCCGTGATCTAAAGACTTTGTAAGGTACGTAAAGCAAAAAGAAATAATCTTTAAAACCATAATCAAAGTATGTCCTTATGTGTTGAGTTTTTTTTTTTTTTAATAGAGAAGTAAATTTTTTTCGGGCCTTAAAAGTTCTCACAAAACAAACGAAATGGGCTCTTCATGCAGAACACTAAACAGGCAAGCCCTACGACTCAATGACCCTCAATCAATATACTGCAGATCTCTTGAAAATACAAGACCCAAGTATCACAAGGAATAATTCCGGAAGTGGACCGAGTTATGGTCAGGAAACCCAGTGCCGCTGCTGTAGCCAAAACCAAACCTCCCGGCACTAACAGGTAAGCTGCGGCAGGTCTCGGGACCCGTCTCTCCCCCGTCCCCCCACGATTGAACCCACCGCAGGGTTCTCGCAGGACGGGGCCGCAGCCCGGGCTCGCGGGGAGACAAGGCAGGGGGCTCCCCGGGGTGGCTGGGTCGCTGCTTTTGTCTGGCCCTGGAGCACGGCCCAGCCCGCGCCCCGGGGACCCGGCGCGGTCCACCCAGCCCGGCCCCCGGGCCTGCGGACACCCGAGGCCGCGTCGCCGGCCGAGCCTCCCCACGCCGGGCCCTCGGGGACGCCTCACCTGCATGCCCGGAGCCCCGGGGTCCACGCCGGTGTCCAGGACGGCGATGAGCACCCCGCGCCCGTCGTACTCCGGATAGCGGCAGAGGAACGAGGCGGCCCCGGTCTCTTTCTTCGGAAGGAGGCCGTGGAAAGGGAAGGGCTCCTCGGTCGCGGCGGTGGCCATGGACGCAAGCTGGAGGACAGAGAGGCAAACTGCCAGGCAGCGCGCGGACAGGCGGCGCGAGGACACCCGGCGACCGCGGGCCTGAAGGCGGAGGCGTGAGGGCGGAGCCTCTCCGGATCTCACCCAATCACGGCCCGCCAGGAGCGCTCAGCCAATCAAGTGCGGAGACGTCAGCTAACGGCGCCGCTGTCAGGCGCTGGGCCCCGGCTGCAGTGGAGGGGGCGGAGCCTTGCGCCAGGGCCGATCTGGCGGAGCTGGCAGGTGGGTGTGCTGCCCGGGGTTCCGGGGTGCGGCGACCGGACACCTGCCTACGAGCCCGCGGATGGAGGACACTTGTCCCTCGGGGGCCCCCGTCGTCCCCGCGGGCTGGCGGAGAAGGGTGTGCGCTCGCCTCTCTGTGGGGGTGCCGGGGTGGGGTGGGGTGGGGACCAGGAAGCGGTTGTCGGCCGCCCTGCGGATCCTGTAACAAAGCACCGCACTGACACTTGGACCCTCCTGTCTCCTTGGCTTGTTTCCTGGCATCCGGGGTTTCAGAGAAAGAAAATCCCCCTCCCCTTAAATTGAAGTTCCTGTTTATTTCTTATGGCTCATCTCACAACGATCGAGCCGCACTTTGTAATGTTTCAGGTTCGGATGTCACAGGATCAGTGGCCCCATGCTGCGGTCACTGAGAGACGTCTGCTGGGTCTGTGGGCCACACACATGCATGGCCCTTTGGCCGGCTGGTGACGCCTTCCCAGGGCAGGGTTTTCAAATGCATGCCATGAAATCTACAGAATGACAAAGGAAATAAAAATATCTTGAGATACAGTTATCAAGAAACCCACTTTTGTTACCTTGCAGTAGCTTTACAGTTGTAAATAACTGCACTAGGTCGTTTAATCAATTGCATTTAATAAGAGCAAATCTAACACACTGACATCATTTCAAAATAGTGAAGGGGGCTGAGGATCTAGCTCAGTAGTACTCTGAGGCCCTGAGGTCTGTCTTCAGCGCCATGAAATAAAAGTTTAAAAAAAAAAGTAATCGGGAGCATAAGTGATATTCTCATGTATCGGTAACAGCTACACAGAGAAGTTGGTTTTTACTGGTTACACGGTACAGTGCTAATCCTCCTTTAGTCGCTGCCTGCACCCATAATTAGAGGAACGATTTAAGAAAAATAAAGATGTATTTTTTTTCCTACACAAGTTTTTCAACCTCTTGGGTTTTTATCTATGGATTCCCGGTTAAGAGTGTCAGGTAGAGAACGCCCCATACCTGTACTTTTCCAAACCATAGGATTAGGAGACTGTGAATTCTTTAAATCTGCTGTATTGACTGCAATGACTATTCATTGCATTAGGTTAGAGGACTTTGTTCCTTTTAGTGGAAAGTAAAAAGAGAAAAGTTAATGTATTTCCCGACTGTTTCATTTCCTTTAGAAAAGAACTTTAAAGATTTGAATAGGAAGGACAGTCTATACACATTCACTATTGAGCCTTTAATGGAGAATGACTTGACTTGCTTCATGGTTTCAAATGAAACCAGAGCTCAGTCACTCAATTTCACAACTGAGGAAATGAAACTACTGCTGTGGGTTACAGAACAAGTAGCAGGAAGCTAGATTCCTGCTTTCATGGTGTATATCCAGTGTTTTCTACCACACCATGTTGAAGCCACTTGCTAGTAGTGTGAGGGAAACCTGTGACCGTCTAGGGAATGAGCTGTTCACTAGGGAAGCTGTCTGAAAACTTTTGTTCTACTTCTTAAACAGCATTTTTCAAGTTTGTATATTTTGCAATGTATTCCTCAGATATATTTTAGAAAATTATATATGCCATTATACAGTTGTGAGGTGGCTTCTACATTTTCATTGTCAGTTTACAAAATTACAAAGGAGATAATATCTAGTATATTTTAAACATTGGCAGTTTTCAATAAAATTTTTATATCACTAAAATAGATCCAGTAGAAAATTACTCTTTGATACTTGCCATCCTTTATTTACAAAAGACTTGACCATTTAAAGTCAGCCACTTTACATCACTATTTAATTTTGAAACTTTATTTGATCTTAAAATGGTTTACATTTTTAAGGAGTGTGACCGTCCGGTATAAATGTGTGATACTAAAATGTTTGTTAACAACTATATGATCACAGAATTTGCCTATTTTTAATTGTTTTTTTTTTTTTTTTTACTTTCCTGGCTCCAAAAGTGTTACAATTTTTATTTCGGATTAAATTTTCTTTCCTTTACAAAGTTGATCCTAACAATATGAATAAACTTACACTTGGATTAGGAATGAACTAACATAAGCTGGGGGGTGTAGTTTAGTGATAGAGATCTTGGGTAGCTTGAACAAGTTGGGTTTGTTCCTGAGCACAAGAGAAAACAATAGAGAATAGAACATATGTTAAAGAACCTGTCTCATAACAGATATGAGAGGAAAAAGTTAACTTTTAAAAAGATGTGTGGTACAAATAAGTCAGGCTTGCATTAATAACAGGACCACCAAAGGTATAAGGACAGAGTTTCCATGTCCTTCTCTCTTGTGAAATTGGAAACATCCACTGTTACCTTTTAAGGAGCAAAGCAAGGCTGTAGAAGCATTATGTAACTTGCCTTGACATTGTCATGAACAAGACCTAGATGCACAACTCTCCTCTTCTGAACCACTTATATGACAAACGTCATCTTTTGCTATAACCTTTGCCTAAATTGGAGAAAGGGTGGATTTAATGAGACAAATCACATGTTAGGCATAAAACAAGCAAAGCACTATATGCCGCTGTGCTGGGGTTTTATTACCTGCCAATTTCTCTGCTTGAGAGACTTGGGGATATTTATTAAAGCTTGCTCTTGAACCTGGTGTGGTGGTACACACTCATAATCTCAGTGCCCACTAAGTTAGGCAGGAGGATTATGAGCTTGGGCTGCATAATGAACTCTAGGTCAGGATGGGCTATACAATGAAGACCCAATCTCAGAGGGAAAAAACCAAAAGAGGGCTGGAGAGATGGCTCAGCCATTAAAGTGTCTGCCTGCAAAGCCTAACTACCAAAGTTCGAGTCCCCAGGATCCACATAAAGCCAGATGCACAAACTGGTGCATGCATCTGGAGTTTGTTTCCAGCGGCTGAGGGCCCTGGTGTGCCCATTCTTTATGTCTCTCTTCTCTCAATGTCTCTCTGCTTGTAAATAAATTTAAAAATATATTTTTTAAAGAAGATGCATGGAACTTAGGCTCGGGTATTCAGCAAGGTTTTACTGCTAGTATTTCAATGTTCCCATGTTGGATGCTTCCAAGACTTTACCCCTGTAGATAGTGCAGAATAAGATCCAGGATGTATGTCTTCCTCCCAGCCACCAAAGACACAGCCAGGGTATAGGAGATGTCCTACACCAACGACACATTGTTAGGCAGTTAAGGGTAAAAAATGTTCCAGATGTTTAAGCATCTGGAAGTTGATTGTGTTGGAAATTATCTGTGACTTTGTACCACGGTTTGAAGACCACTTTTTAAGCAGAAACCACCTTAACTCAATTCAAAATCACTTATTCCTCAAGGTGTCGTATTCTACATGTTTACATTTCCTTTTCTTCCTTTGCTGTGATGGCATTCTGAGCTAAAGGCAGTTTTAAAAAGTTAAGTCACTTTGTGGTGCTTGATAACTTGTCCATCTATTGGATATGGGAAGGAAACAAGTAGAGGATACTTGAAAAACAATAGGCATATAGGTAAACAAATGTGACTTAGGGAGGAGAAAGAAGGGGAGAAGAGAACAAACAGGGTCAATATTAGAGATGAAGCAACAGGCTGGATGTCCAGAAACTCCCACAGAGCAATGCTCAAAGCAGGAAGTGCTGAATCAGAGGCAATGGGCCCTCTCCCAGTACATGCCTATCTAAGGCTGCCATCCAGTGCAGAGGTATGTGGAGAGGCAATAATGCACCATGCTGGCTAGAGAACATTTCAAATCAAATCCCTCATACTGTGTAGCGATTGTATGAGCATCCAACTCATCCCAGATACTGAGCTCTGATCTCACTTGCAGCAAGGCCATGCTTCCCGTGAGTGGCTCCCAGCCTTTGGCTGACTGAAGCAGTGACCCTGGAGGTGGCCAGTTTCTGGGAGTTGGGCATTTTCTTTCACAGCTGTCTTCAGCTCCAGAAGTCCCCAAAGGCTTTGCCAGCTTTCCCTAGACTGCATGGTGGTCTATGAAGTATACTCGATCTTTACTCAAGGTCTGTATCTCACATGGATGCTGCTGACCTCATAGACCCTTGACTGATTCACATTGCAAATGCACTTTCTTCTGTAGAGCCCTTGCTTGTTTACTTCTGTATCAGCTTCTGCTTCTTGGAGGGCCCCAACTAAAATACTGTTTGTAAAATATATATGTTTTCCTTCCTCTCTCTCTCCCCCCCCCAAGACATCTCTACTGCAGTGTAAACCTTCACAACTGTATTTATTTTCTCAGTTTCAGGGCAGCCTGAGGATTTATGAGTGGAGCATCCAGAGTCAAGGAGTGTCATGCCAGTATCATGAAAGTTTTCTCATTTTCTATGGGTGCAACAATGTAGGAAAGGTTGTGAAACCCTGAGAGCAGGAATGCCCATCTTTGAAGGAATCAAACAGCACATATTTTGATTGCTTCCTTCCTACATGGCAATCATTTACTCTCCAAAGGTAGATAGGAAAAGCAATTCAATATGGATTATGCAATTAAGAACTTTATTGTCTAGGTGCTAGGAGATGGCTTAGTGCATAGTGTTCACTGCACAAGCATGAAGACCTGAATTTGGATCTCCAGCAATAATGTTAAATCTAGACACACCAGCACATGCCTGTAATCCCAGTGCTCAGAGGCAGAGACAGGACGGTCCCTAGGATGGCTGGCTAGCTTGCTGCCTGTGGTTTCAAGAAGAGACCTCTGAGAGTAATGTAGACAGTATCTGAAGAGGACACAGGATGACCTCTGTGTGCACACACGTACCCACACATACATCCATACACACCCACACAAAAGGAGAAATTTGTTATCTAAAACCTCTCACTTTGGAGCAGAATAGCACATCCTCCTTAGTAGCTGTATGAGTTCTTAGTAGCTCACTTCACATAGGGTCCTATGTATCACCTCTCAGTGTCTGAGTCAATCTTTGCTTATTAGAATATGGTAGTCTCTCCTAATCTGTGGCTTCACTTTGCAGGGATTTATTAGAAACAAACAAATAATAAGTTTTACTGGCAAACACTAGCCTGTCTGTCCTGCCTAGGTCACCAACATCCATACTTTATAGTCTACCTGTCTGTTCATTAATTGGTAGTAATCTCAGTTATCAATATAGTTTGTGGAGCTCAGTACTATCCATGGTTTCCAATACAGCTGGAAGTTTTGGAATGCATCTTCCATGGCCAAGAAGGAATTACTACTCTATAGACTATTATATGTGAGGTAAGAAATAACAGATAATATAGTGTCTTAATTGAGGGTGTTTACTGAAGGGAAGCCAGCTAGTTATGCAGAATTATCAGAAAAGTGTAACTATGTTGTGTGACTTCTTGGGGGGGGGGTACAGGAACAAATGACAATTTGCCCCAGATGGGGCAACAGTGACTGACCAAAGAAGTGATTCCACCTATGTGTTGCTTATTGAAGCGATGAGTTTGTATGGGTTACTTACAGGAGCATGAGTGGGGACGATCTGGGCAGATGCAGCACCAAAAGGTGCGTCCTGTCCTCGGTGATGCTTTGTGAAAGCTGCATCTTTGGCATTCTCTGCACTACTTGTAGGTAACTACATTACAGAAGAGTCTAGTGTCTCCCAGACATTGTATACTGTCTATGGAATCTTGGAAAGTGTCCTTGTCAGTGTTATAAGCTTCTTAGGAATTTCATAGTTTTACAAGCTGTATGAACCTCCCCATTTCCTCCAGAAGGGAAGGGAATGCTTTAATCTGGAGGAAAAAGCTACACAGCAATCTGAAAAATTAAGATGGTAAGACTTCAGATCTAGCTCAGTGATAGGATACTTGCCTAGTATACATGAGACCTTGAGTTTGATTCCCTGGACTGACAAAAATAAAAATTCAGATTGTGAAGTCCACAGACTGACAGATAGGGCGAGGCAGTAGCAAGTGGCCAAATGTGTCTTGTCCAACAGCTATGTTGGGAGACAGAGGAAAGCTAGTTTTGGAATCTGGAAATTTGAATGCTGTGGATGATGTGGGCAAAAGGGAACCTTTATACACTGCTGGTGAGAGTGCAAACTAATCCAGTCACTATGGAAATCAGTATAGATATTCCACACACACACACCCAAAAAAAAACTAGCAATAGATCTTCCACATGACCCAGCTATACCACTTGTAGGTATTTACTCAAAGGACTCTAAGTCAACACATCACAGAGATGCTCACACATTGATGTTTATTGCAGTAGTATTCACAATAGCTAAACTATGGGACCAGCATAAGCATTCAACAGCAGAAGACAGGATAAAAATAATGTGGTTTATACACACAATGGGATGTTTTTAGCCATAAAGAATGAAGTTCTGTGCAGGAAAATGGATGCAATGACTTAAACAAATCTCAGAAAGGCAAATATCATGTTTCATTCTCATTTGTGACTTCTAGATTTTTATGGATACATAAAATACATAAAATGTATGTATATATTCCATGAAAGTAGAAGTAGCCCTTTCTAGGGGGACTAGTGAAAGAAGGTGTGAGGAAAGGGAAGTGGGGAGGTATGGGGAGGGGAAGTGCTGAATACAGGGAAGTGGGGAGGTGTGGGGGAGGGAAGGGGTGAGAGAAGGAAGGTAGGAGAGATGGGGGACAATATGCTTAACATATAATATATACTTGTAAAAACGAGTTCATCTCAATTCATTTATTTTTGTATGCATATGTGTGTGCATGCATTTGAGTGTGCTTGTGTGGGGGTGCATATATGTGTGCACATGTGTGGAGACTAGAAGACAATCTTGGGTAATTGTTATTAGGCACTCTCTGTCCCACTTCTTAAAATTAATTGATTAATTAATCAATGTATTTATTTTGAGAATTGTCTTGGAGCTTAACAAGTAGGCTGTAATGGCTGGCCAGTAATTACGCCCCAGAGATCTTCCTGTTGCTCAGTCCCAGTGCTGAGAATATAAATGCAGCCTGCCCCCCAATTAAAAAAAACTTTTTGAAAGACTTGTATTTTATAGTGCTCAAGTCTGTAGCTAAATAAGGTTTCAGTCTATTCATTTCATGTTGAGGTGTTCACATTATTTGGTTAGTACTCATTTAATAGCTCCTCGAGTCCCTTTCTCGGATGTTCTTTTAAGTGAACATGTTTAGAAAAGTTAAAAAGTGGTATTTGTCCAACCACAGGAAGACAGGGATATTTAAGAGAAGCCTCTGCTTGCACAGTAAGCATCTTTAGGCTTCTTTGAATTGTACATCCTTGGGATGGAAAGATGTCTCCGTGGTTGAAGGTGTCTGCTTGCAAAACCTACTGGCCCAGACTCAATTCCCCAACACCCACAAAAAGCCAGATGAAAATCCCAAGTGTACAGGCATACTCTGGTGCTGGTTTGCAGTGGCAAGAACCTGTCTCGAAGAAGGTGGAACATCTCAGGGTTACTCTGTGATCTTGGTGGTGCAGTCGCACACAAGTTAAATAATTTTTAGACATTATATGCCTTTTTCACAAACACCTTATTTAAGGAACATATATAGGTACATTCAAGGAGCATATAGGTACATATGTGTATATATGTAAATGTATGTATACACACATATGTATTTCTTCTTTCCCTTTTTACACAAATGGTAGCATACTATAATATTCTCATTGTGGTGCTCTTTGGTTTTTCCTTCCTGATGAATACTGTAACACAGAATTGGTGTTCTTTGTTTAGAAATGTCATAGTTTATTTAACCCATAGGTTTGCCTTCAAACATCTTGTGAAGCTAGTGATCTGTGCTTTCTTGAAAGGATGGATGTTTTCATATTTTGCATACTATCCTTAGAGAAAATCACTCTGCCATCCTTGGTAAATGGGCAAGAAGACTGTGACCCACATAACCTTCTGGAAATAGATAGGCAGGCAGGATACAGCAGAAAGGTATGTCGTGTGCAGAGTAGGCTTACATTGGTTTATCAAAGTTAGATTCCCAGGGCCTAATGTGGCCACTGGGTCCCTGCTGACCCAGGACTTCCCTGTGGCTCTACTTGGAACCTTTGCTTTTGATTGATGTGCTGAGTCCTTACATCCTTCTGTCTTGGTTGACTTTCTTTACAATTTTCTGAGGCTGAAGAAAGCTTTAAAAAGAACAAGGCATATTTTCTGTGTTAATCAGCTTCCCCTTACTTTAAGAAATACCTGATATAGTCAACTATGAAAGGGTTTTTTGGCTCATAGTTTCAACCCATTGATTGATTTGGACTCATGGTTGTACACTGTAGCTGGAGGGCTTGACAGAACAAAACCACCCACTTCATCGCCATAAGGTGAGAAGCAAAGAGCACAGGGCTGGGGTCCACTCTCCCCTTTACAACATTCCAAAAACCTAGGGTACTTCCACTAGCCCCCCAATAGCATTCTGGCAACAAACCTTTGCCACGTGGACCTTTGGGACAACTAAGAGCTAAACTACAATGCTGTGTTCATTTTGTTTCACTTCAATCTCCATACATATCAAGCAAAGGAAACAAACCCACTGAGTTTTCTGACATGAATCACCACAATGACGAGAACACATGCATTGTGTGGTACAGTAAAGGGCTGGTTCATGGTCCATCTGCCCGACCTGGCTTCCCTGCCAGGAGCACCTTGGAGAGCCGTGAATGTCTCTCTGGACTCAGGCCTGGGCCTGCCCAAGTGACACTGTCATCATTTGCATCACCCGCTCAGGATTTCATAAACTGTGACCATCTGCCCACACTCTCGGGGTTCCAGAAAAACATGTTTGCTTCAGGATTCCAATTAAAAGCTCATCCAATTGATCCAAGCATCCTGGATTGAGCAAGAAAGGTAGGATATGGTTGCAGAGCATTTAGACGGAAGTTAAAGGATCTTGTTTTCCAGGTCTACTTCTGTCACTGATTATCTGTGTGACCTTTGATAAGGCCTGTGTCTTCAACTACATATTTGGGAGTTTATGAGAGTGAAATGAAATGAAGACCTTTCTTAGTGTCAATACATAATTGCTACTGCACTTCATCTGGTATTTGGTGTGGGACCCACAATTTGGTATAAAGACTCAATGTCATGTTTAGCGTTTTACTACAAGATAAGATACAGGTAAACTAGGCAATCTCTTTAAAGGACTATTGAGTTTTCAATACATGTTTTAAAGCATCATTTTAGGTATTTAGTAAAGGCATCTTATAAGCCTGTTTCATGGAGGTAAGTCAATCAGTTTGTAATTTGTGAAACAATATGGATAAATAAGTTTTCATTGGTTCTAGAATTTCATTTGTTTTCACAAAATATCTCTCTGATCTCATAGCACTATTTTTTTCTTTAATAAAAGGATATCCATGGAGCTGGAGAGATTGGTCAGTGGTTACCAGTACCCACATGCACCTGGAGTTCATTTGCAGCAGTTGGAAGCCTTGGCACACCCATTCTCTCTGTCTTTCTCTCTTCTATCTCTCTCTGCTTGCCAATAAATAAATAAAAATATGTTTAAAAAAAAGGATGTCCAATGGAAAACTGGTTATAAAAATGACTGTGTGTGTGTGTGTGTGTGTGTGTGTGTGTGTGTGTGTGTGTGTGTAGGTCACAGGACTACTTTCAGGTCAGTTCTCACTTTCCACCTTGTTTGAGGTCTGTTATTGGTCACTGCTCCATTTCTGAGCTTCCAGGGAAATTCTCCTGTCTTTGTCTCCCTTCCAGCCATAAACTTACTGCGATTACAGAAGACTGCCACAGCTTCTGACTTTTTACATGGGATCTAAGGATTTAAACTCAGATACTCAGAGTTGCATGACAAGTGCTTTATCTACTGAGCCATATCCTTAACATCATCTGTATTTTTAATATTTATTTATTTGTAAACAGAAATAGAGAAGAGGAGAGGAGAGAAGAGGAGGGGAGGGAAGGAGAAGAGAGGAGAGGAGAGGAGAGGAGAAGAGAGGAGAAGAGAGGAGAAGAGAAGAGAGGAGGGGAGAGGAGAGGAGAGAAGAAGACACAGACACAATGGACACACCAGGGCCTCAAAACACTGCAAAGGAACAAACTCCAGATGCATGCGCCACTTTGTGCATCAGGCTTTACATGGGTGCTGGGGAATCAAACCTGGGTTGTTAGGCTTTGTAGGCAAGTGCTCCACCTGTATTTTTAAAAAGAAACTTATTTCTAATAAATTCAGTAAGCTTTTGTGGAGGGTGTTTTGTTTAGGTTTGGAGGAAATGGAATCAGAGAGAAAATAAAAGTGAGAAGAGACTTCAAAAATGTTTTTATTTTCTAGTTGCTCCCAAGATTTGAATACAAATTTGTTAATTTTAAGCAAAATGATATAACAGTATACTTATTAAAATCAAGTTGTCATTTGAATACTGAGAATAATATTTCCTCAACCAATGTCTCCAAACTTGCTTAAAGATCTGACTCACCCAGTGCTCTTATTGAAAATCCAGAGTATTCTATGGAAACCCCCCCCCCCGAGTCAGGATCTTTCAGGGATCTCACAATATGTTATTCTTTAAACAAAGATCCCAGGAGCATCTTCTCATGAGGGCAGGTGTTGAACACTGAGCTCCACTTATTTGAAGAAGCCTGTTCTATGAAAGCTCTGCTTCATTGTGCAAAGAACAGAAATGTAAAAGTCTCTTCAAGATGTTTTTTATTCCATTGGATACTGTCGCAGTCAGCCACAGGTCGCTGGGATGAATCTTCAAACCAGGCGCAATTTGGGGGAGGAAAGTATTTATTGAAACTACAGATTGAGGGGAAGTTCCGTAATAGTGAAAGAGGCTGGCCTTCTTTCACAGGTCTGAGCAGACAGAAAAACCCACCACCTATACCACACACACACAATAGCAAACACACAGGAGGGCCAAAGAGAATTTCTTCTCCTTTATTTAGGTTTAGGGTGGGGTCTTGCAACTCTATCCCAGACTTAATGGCTTCCTGAGTCTCTGGAATTTCCTTCCTGCATGGCCCACACAGGAAAGGATGTTTACTTCCAGCTTCTTTGAGCTTCCTTACGTCTTGCCCCCTACTGAGAGGCTGCCTTCCTGTAAACATCCTCAGAGACCCACCCAAGATTACTTGAAAGGTCAAGTTGACATCAAAACTTAATCATCACAGATACCCTACCAGTTATCAATATTACCTCTCAGCTCTCAGTCTTCTGTACTCCACAGTGTGATATGCGAGCAGGTCTCTTTTGCCAGCTGACAATTTTAAGCTTTGCCAATTTTATACACTTGTCTCTATTAACCTCTCCTATTTTCTTAAGAACTCTAGGATTAGGCTCATTTTTTTATTTTTAAAAAGGTTATACCCTTATATATCCTCTCCCTCTGCCCCATTCCACTAAAGGCCCTTCAAATTGAGGTTATTGGTATTCACTGTGGGATCAGGAAGGTCTCAGTCAGTTTCTCATGGTACGGGAGTTCCTCGGGATATTTCTACCCACTCTGTGGCTCTTACAATCTTTTCACACCCCCTCTTCCTCAATGTTCCCTGAGCCTGGGCAGGCATATTAGAAGTCTGATTCAGTGTTGAGCTCTCTGCTGCCCCTGGATTTCTGTTTTGATGAGTTTTGAGTGAGCACTGAGTTTGTGACCATCTCTTTGGAGGTGGATGTTAGGCTAGCAGTGAGAACAGTACTTGTGACATCACTTCCTATACAATGTCTCCTGGGCCCTGGCAGATATGATAAAGGTAACACATCTTGTGGTTCATGATTGGTTATTTTTTTTCTTGTATTGATGGATCTCGAATCTCCCCAGTATTCTCTGCCATCTGTAAAATAAAATAGATTCTCCAACTGCAAGTGAAAGCATCTTGGATTTAACAGGATAAGGATAGTTACTTGAGAGACTTTTTGATGTGTGTGCCCACTCTTCTTACCGAAGAGCAGTGGGGCTTCTCTATGGAGGCTGTGTATTTCCTGTCCATGGGATTCTGACTTAGTTCCCAGTACTGGTTATGAGTTCTCTCCCACTGAGTAGCCCTCATGACCAGTCTGAGAGCAATGCAACTGGTTACTTGCATGGGCTGTGTGCCACTCCTGCCCAGGTATGTGCTTTTTGCCTGGCTGGTTGCCTTCATAGTTTGGAAGATTCCCTGCTTATTCATGCTGTTGGTGACCATTATCCCCCAGCAGCTGCCACACCATCTTCCAGTGCTATGGGGGCTAGCAGGAGGGAACTGGGTTTCCTCTCAATTCTGGTTTGGTCTCTTGATGTCCTGTGACTGCAGCTTGTGGTGTTTTCAGCAATAGGGTCTTATCTTTTAGCTCTGGCAGGTAATCAAGTTTTTGGCAATGACCTGCATTGTTTTGGGGACATTGTGGGTCTCCCTGACCAACAGATCACTGGGGGAAGTAACCCATTCCTGGCCCTGGGATTTACCAGCCTGAGCCTATGGTTTTAGGATTAAGTTTTCTCCTACATCTACCAGGCACTTCTGAATAGACCATCCCCACCTCCTCTTATTGTGGGTTGTATCTGGTAGAATGCTATTGTTGTAGTCAACCTTTCTCCTTGCTGCACAGAAAAGAGCCCAACCAAAAGCAGCTTGTGGAGGACAGGGTTTATTTTGGACTTTAGGGGAAGCTCCATCCTGGCAGGGAAAATGATGGCATGAGCAGAGGGTGGACATCACCTCCACCACAGCACTGCAAACAGTGGCAGGAAGGTGTGCCATACACTGGCAAGGGAAAGCTGGCTTATAACACTCATAAGCCCACCCCCAACAACACAGCTCTAGGGAGGTCCTAATTCCAAAACTGCCATAAGCTGGGGATTGATCCTTCAGAACACATTCATTTGTTCATGGGGACACTGGGACCAAACCATGGCAGCTATCCAGGAGGAAGAAGGTTTCTGTGATCCTGATTCATGTTGTCTTTAGTTTTGTGGAATTCCTCCCTTCCCTCTTCCCATCCAAAGCTTTCACACCCCTGTGTTTTGTCCCTCATCTAGCCCATTGGGGATCCCCTTCTCTCCTCTCTCCCTTCCTATTCCCACTTTCTCCGAGACTCATTCTAGTTCTATGCCCACATTCCTGACGCTTGCTACTGTTTACACTTTACTGTAGCTGGTCCAAGTTAGGAACCACCTATGAGAGAAAACATGCAGTATTTGTCTTTCTGAGCCTATGTGACCTAATGTAGAACAATTAGAAGTGTGTGTGTGTGTGTGTGTGTGTGTGTGTGTGTGTGTGTGTTTGTGTATGTGAATATGAATTGTGCACATGTCTGGAATTCAGAGAATAACCTTAGACATTGAACCTCAGGAACATGGTCCACCTCCTTAAGGTAATGACTCGCATTGGCTTGGAGATCACCAATTAGCCTATGGTAGCTGACCAGCAAGCCACAGATCTGTTTCTCCCTCCCCAACACTGATGATGCAGGAATTTGGAGGTTTAGGGGTCCCCCAGATTTATGAACCCCAAGTTTTGGGTTTTTTCCAAATTTTTAATGAAGAATAATAAAGATGGATTCCAGAATATCAAATTATGAATTATTGAGTTTATTTTTGGGGAAATCACAACTTGTGCAGTCTATTTGAAGGGAATTGGGACCTGGAAAGGAAGACTAGAATGTTTTATGTGGAAAACATTTTTCAAGAAAGTGGAAGCGAGGGAGAAACTAGACTAGCCATAAGTATGTGGAAAGTAAGTTACCACTTAAGAGAAACTGAAGCTCTTTAAAGAGAAGTTAGGATACATTTAAAGAGAAGTTAGGATGGATCAAGGATGTGTGGTATCTATGGGAAAACAGGATTCCAGGGAAAGATCAGAAGGGGTTGCAAACATGTGGAATGCTTTGAGGAAATATTAGAGGGACTGTGAACCCATGGATGGTGAACTCTAGAGGACAATCTGAGAAAGCTTAAAAGAGGGGAGAGCCAGGCATGGTGGCGCACACCTTTAATCCCAGCACTCTGGAGGCAGAGGTAGGAGGATCACCATGAGTTCAAAGCCAACCTGAGACTACATAGTGAATTCCAGGTCATCCTGGGCTAGAGTAAGACCCTACCTTGAAAAAAACAAACAAACAAAGAGGGGAACACACTTTGCATTGGCCATGTGCTATCCCGTGGAGGGAAGCTAGGGAAAAGTGAGCGTGCCCACGTGGCGGATTCAGAGTGGGAATCTGCACACGGTAAATCGAGGGACTATAAAACAGACAGAGTGGGGAGATTAGGATTAAGAGACAGGGTTATGTTTCCCCTCCCCACTCAGTTTAGCTGAGATGTCCAGGCCACATCCGGCGAGGGTCTCAGGAAGTAGAGAAGCCAGGAAAAAAGAGGAAGGCACATGTCAGCCTGCCACCTTTATAGTGTTTAATTCAGGTCGGCATGGAAAGATCTGATTTGTTATTAAATCTGGAGAATGGATCATAGAGTCTGCCCATATCTGGGGCTGGGGTCGTAGCATGTTGAACTGTGGACAGCAGGTGGCATTGCAGATCAATGTCAGTCAGACGTGAGTTCTAGTCCAAGTTAGGAGTTTTCATTCTTGTGCCAGAACGAAACAGAAGGATTGGCTTTGCATTTTCTGGTTCACTCTTGGCCTCAATTCCTGGTTAAAACCTGCCTAGCTTTCTCTCCTATCTGTCTCACTGGGATTATAGTCCCATGCCACCATCCCCCGCTTTTTTTTTTAACCTGGGTCTTGGGCATCAAAGTCAGGTCTTTATGTTTGCAAGGCAAGCCCTTTACTGACTGTGTTATGTCCACAGCCTTAGATGTTTTTTCCTTCTGAAACTGGAAACTGGGAGTTTTTCCTTTGAAACTAGGTTTCCTGGGAGACCTCTTAGGATGAGGCTTTTCCTTTGAAAGTGTCATTCAAGGACCTTTATCCTGCTAAGTCTGAAGGTTGATTCTCATGTTTTCACTTGACTGTTGTCAGCAGTATCTGACAGAGTGAATCTCCTTGCTTCTTCATCCTTTGCAAGTTTTCTTTCACTGGCTTTCAGAACAAAGCCCTCTCCTAGTGATGCCCTGTTTCCCTACTCCAGTCCTCTCTGCTAGTTTCTCCCTGTCTACTGACCTTTCTGGGCCAGCATGCCCTGAGGTCCAGTCTACCTTTTAGCTTCCCAAATGATGAAATGTACTTGCATCTCTCTTAGCACCATTCTCGAGGTACCAAAACTCCACTTGAACCTGTTACTGGTGGTCGCTGGATATTTCCATGTTCTTGGCATGTTACTCAAAGAATTGAAGAAAGACACACACCAATAGTGAAGCAGCAAGAAACTTTATCAAGAGGAAAGTGAGAGTAAACATTTGAAATTCCCTGGCAAAGGGTTTTGGACCACTGGAGTACTCAAGGTCTCCAGAAAGTGTCCTGGGGTGTCTCCTTATGAGAATTTCAGAGGAGGATGGACCTGTTGCTAGACAAGTTTGAGTGGCCCTCTGGTTTGATTGACAGGTTATATGACGTTTTATCTACTGTACTTGTTTCTTTCCATGATGCATCTAATTTTAATCGTATGTATCCCCAGTCATGCATAGTCATAAGATGGTAAATAGAGCTTTCTCCCTAAAAGTTCACTTGACAAAGTTTGCCATATTGTACATGCACACCCCAAACCAGCCCAGGCTGTATGGCTCTTGCTGATCTCGTCTTGGATCTATCTAAGAACATATTTGAATGGGAGCTGGTCTCAAATAAAGATCACTTAGAAGGGGAAAAAACCTAGTTTATTGCTTGATTGGGACAAGTTCCCTGCAGATTAGCAGGTGCTTTGTTTAAGAAAAGGGTGTGTTCATTACCCAAGGCAAGCAGTGTCCTGCGACTGTCCACTTCAGACCTGTCTCCAAAACTCCACTGGCTGTTGGGTATCTCCACTTGGGTATCAGTGGGAATATCAGACTTTGCATATTCCAAACTTAACTGCAGGTCTCCCCTAACTCTCTCTTCCTCCAGCACAGTCCTCTTATCGGCTACTAGAAGCGTCACTCTCTTCTCTTGCTTCTAACCCATCAACAAAGTCCATTTGGCTCTGTCTGTCTTCAAAGTGCATGGAGAGGCTGATCACTTCATAACACCAGCAGTGCTAATTTCTTCCTTCAAGCCAACATGACGCTTTGTGTAGGTTATACAGCAGCTTTGTACCAGGAGAAGCGAGGCCACACAGTCCTTAAAACAATCTCCCCAATCTTACTGGCTCTCTTGTTATCTCTCTCTGACACAAATATCATTGCTTCATTCCCTGAAATCTTGTGTTCAGACCCTGTCTTATGCAGCCAGAGACTAGAACAGTACTGGCTGACCATGTGACTGAGGGAAAAATGAGTTCTGTGGTTGATATGGTCTCCTGAACGCTCTGGGTGGACAGGGAGCCATCCTTTCTGCTCTCATCTCATTGTTCAGTGCATCAGCATGTGTGAGCCCAACACAGCAGGGATGCACAGCTGGCTCTTTAAAAAAAATCTTTATTTGGGAGAGAGAGATAACGAGAATGAATATGAATGGGGAGCCAGGGCCTCTTGCCACTGCAAATTAACTCCAGATACATGGATCACTTTGTGCTTCTGGCTTTACATGGATACTGGGGAATTGAAACTGGGGCTGGCAGGTTTTGCAAGCAAGCACATTTAACCACTGAACTATTCCCCAGTCCTCCAGAGCTAACTCTTGTTGTTCATAGAACTTCTACTGTATAAGGTCATAGCAAACTGAGTCAGCAAATATCAAACCACTGCTTCTAACCTAGGAAATAGAGGGTCAGCTTCCTGTGGCTCTCTGGTTACAAGATTCTTATCAACTGAAGCACCATCTGCCAACATCCAACATCCACCTGAAACAGGCCAGTCTCGTTAGTGTTACAGATGGGTTCTACACACCCTCCTTTTGTATGGCACTCAGCCAGTATTTTTTTTAACTTTTTATTGATAGCTTCCATAATCATAGATCATGAGCCATTATGATTCCCTTCCCACACTTCCCCATATGTTTTCTCCCTCTCAATTAGTCTCTATTTTGTTTTGGTGTCATCACCTTTTCCTCCCATTATGTGTAGGTATTATCAGGCACTGAGAGGTCATGAATATCAAGGTCATTATGTGTCTGGAAGTTTTAGTTGTAAGTAGTCCTACCCTTCCTTTGGCTCTTACAATCTTTCTGCCACTTCTTCCACAATAGACCCTGAGCCTCAGGAAGTGTGAGAAAGATGTCCCAGTGCTGAGCACTCCACTGTCATTTCTTCTTCCTTTTCTACATATACCTAGTTATTGATTCATAGTGGATTCATAGCCAACAACAGTCGACCACATACCCAAGCAAAGCTTGCGTATGTATGTATGTATGTATGTATTTTCTCTGTAAGACACATAGGAGCAGTATTCATGTGCTTAAGAAATATGCCAGAGGGCAATGTTAAATAGCAAAATTACCCACAAAAAATTTTAAAACCTATGTCAGTAAAGGGAAGTTGGATAGGACACCTGCTTATAGTTTGAACACTGAACCAAGAAGACAAGGCGTTTTCCAATTTGGTTCATTTGCAAACCTGTCTGGTGAGAAGTCAAATTTTCCTCTACCTTATACTTAATACTGATGGAGAGTTACACAAATAGTGCGGCTCAGCAGTAGCATCTACCTCAGGGAGAGTCAGGAGAGTTTCATAAACAATGACCAGAAGATCATCCATGCTTCCTGGTTGGTGTCCCCGAGTTAGCCTTTGCCTCACTGCTCTGTTCTCACACAGCAGACAGCCTGTTGGAAACCAACTGAGGTCTTGTTGCTTTTTAGCTTAAGACCATGTCAACACTGCACATGTTATTTAGAGTAAAGACTGAAGCACTTTGGGGATCTACAAGGCCCTATCTGTCCCTCTGTCCCCTAACATTGACCTGTAGCATCTTCCTCGTTCACCCTGCTCCAATGTAATAGCCACCCGGCTACTGGATGGAAGAAGATTGTTCCCTGGGGCCCGTGTTTCCTCACTCCCTTGATCCATTGTTAATATGTCATAAGAAGCTGGACCCAGTGATGCAGGCTTGTGATCCCAGCTGGTCAGGATCACAAACAGCTGAGATGGAGTCTCATATGTTTAAGGTCTGGACTAGAGAGTGAAATCAAGGCTAGCCTGGGCAATTTAGTGTGTTCAGTGGTCAAGGGCTTGTCTAGCGTGTATGAGACCCTGTATTCAATCTTCAGTAACACACACACACATCATAAGTATGTCCTCGATGAAACTATTTTTAAAAATCTTCAATATTGTCTTTAGACACACCTTTTCTATTCTTACACTGGCTCACTGTTAAAACCTGTCCTTGCTGTAAGTACCTTTGTGAAAATGGCTTCCGTCATTAGAAACATATGGAGTACTTGGAACATTATAAATGAAATAAGAGATTCACCTAACTTTGCCCAATAGAAGAAAATTTGGATAAAGGCAAATAAATATAACACAGAAACTGTACATAAGATTTGGAAGCATTTTTGTTTAATAATGGAGCTGTACTAATCATGGAAAGCTCATACAGTCAAGTGATGGGGAAATGGTAAGTCCTGGAGCCAGGTGGAGCACACTTTGAAAAGAGATGACTAGGCCCATTGGCAACAGGAAGCTTCATGCTCTGACAGGGAGAAGAGAGGGTGTGTGTTGGACAGAGGGGTGGATTTTATAATGGCAATGGATTAGAGCTAGAGGGAGTGGTACCCCATGCTTGTTTGACTCTCAGAGTTCATGCTCATCAGAGGAGGTGTCATCATGGCCATGACTCTCCAACATGCAATCTAGTAGTGCCAGAAAATACTTTACCCTACACATGATGCTGCCCATACACAACTAACATGTAGCAAAGGCTCAGTAAGTCATCACTGTTTACCGCATTAGAATGGAAACCTACATCCTCAAGTTTCTCTGTGTCACCCTCCATCCCAGTGGGGTATACTAAAGAGCTCCTTTAGAGTTATGTGAAGTATCAGATCATTTGACAATTACACATCAGCTGCTTCATGCCAAGTAATGTAAGAGGCACAGCAGGAAGCAAGAATATGCTTTTAAGTGAGAAACTTCCAGTTTCATGTTTCATGTCAAGCAATCTGAGGAATCTGAACTTGATACTGCTCAGTCAGGCTGAGCCAATTCCTTGCTTTCATCTCAGCCCTGAGGAGATCTTTCATGAAGTGACCATTAAACCCAAATTGAAATCCCCTTCTACACTCTCCAGAAATTGCAGACTGGTTGATGGCTCTTCCAAATTTCTGGCTGAGAAACTGCTGAATGTACCTATTCAATACGCAACTTAGTCTGGATCAAGTTCTAGCCTTTTCACTTTTCTGTTACTCTCTGACTGCTTTTTTGGGCCATCGACTAAGTAGCAATTGCTTACCCACAAAGAGTTTAAAAATAGTAAGAATAACAGAATTGTAGAAAAGCAATATGGTGTATGGAAACACCACAAATTCACATATCTTCAAGTGTAAATTTCATGTCTTGCTTACTGACTGTGGAAACTTAGCTAAATCATCTCATTTCTTCATGTTTAAAAAGTGATTGTGGTGGTTTGAGTGTAACACCCCTCCAGAGGCTCATGTGTCTGAACACTTGGTTCCCAGCAGAGTAGCTGTATTTGTGAAGGTTGTGGAACCCTCAGGGGGTGGGTCCTTGCTGGAGGAAGTAGATTACTTAGGGAGGGCCTTTAGGGGTTACAGTTTGGCCCTACTTGCTGACCTTGATGAACTCTATCCTATAGGACTGTAAGCTGAATAAACTTTTCCTTTGCTAAGATGCTTCTGGTTGGGTATGGTGTTCCAGCAATGAGAAAGTAACTGACACAGGAAACTGGTACCGAGAAGTAGCGCAGTTCCTGTGATAAACCTGACCATGGGTTCTTAGTCTTTTGGAACTGGTTTCCCAGAAAAATAAGAAAGGATTTGGAATTTTGGACTATGGACTAGAGAAGCTGTGCAGTGCTGTACACAGAGATCCAGAGGCCGTTCTGATGGGAATTTGAAAAGAATGCAGATAATGGAGGTCATGAGGTTTTAGAGGGGGAATATGGACTCTTTTAGGAACAGAATTAGAAGAAGTTGTGTGATATTCTGGCAAAGAAATGCTATGAATTCTTCCTGTGTCCTAAGAACTTGAGCCATGATGAATTGTGTTTGGTGGAAGCAATTTTAAGGGAGAATAGCATTGAATCTAGGGTGTGTTTTCTCTTATCTCTCCTGGTTCAAATCTGTAGTGAAAGAGAGCAAAATGCTAAAAGATATGGAAAATACGAAGTTTGTCAGGGAAAGAAATGTGAGCAGGCCCAGAGGCTGCCCCCATTCAGATGTTAAAGGAACCACCACCACTACAGATAAGCCAACTGCTTTGATGGGGAAGATGCCGGAGGACAAAACTCAACCCAGGGAAGGCTGAAGATGGGAAGAATTCTTTCAAGATGTGAAAGCCTGAAGGGAGAATGCTGAGGGAAGTCTGTGCTCTCTGAAGTCAGCATACAGAGGCTGCTTCAGCTATGTTCCATGGGATTCAGGCTTCATCCTGAGCTTAACAGTATTGTCCACACAGGACTGGGTTTAGAAGAATAAAGGCTACAAGATTGATGGTCATGGAGTATTATAGCACATTTCTAGAGAGCCATGGAAGCTAAGTCAAACTCCTGGAAAGAGGCCCTGGAAGACTACTGAGTGAGACTAAAGGTGAACCCCTGTGTCCCAATGGATATCCCCAAATGTTAGAGAGGCCTAGGGGTCACAGCTGGAGGGGAAGAGGTACCCAAGACTTTTGGAGTCCAGAGGGTTTCATCAGGAGTCACAGGTATCAGTCATGGAGCTTCAGGATTGGTGTTTGCCTTGCTGGGTTTCATCTTGTTTGCTCCAAACTTTTCTCGTTATGTCATCATTCCTTCTTTTTGGAATGGGAATGTTTATTCTGTGCCACTATATGTTGGAAGTATGTAACTCGTGTTTTGATTTTGGAGGGCTCAGTACTTTGAGACACTGGATTTTTGAACAGTTTTGACACTGGAAAAAACAATGGGAACTTTGAAAATTAGAGCAAATGCATTTTGCATCATGAAACTGTTCTAGGGAGTGGGGTAGTATGTCCTCAATAGACTCAGATGTTTGATTAAAGCTTGTCTCCTGCTGCCATGCCTCGAAGAGGTGTTGTGACAGGTTAACTTGTACTTTCAGGCAGGTTCCACAGATCCCATGCCTGACCCCCTCCCCTTGAGTGGGAGGTGTCTCTACCTAGAGTTCAAAACTAATCCTGAAACTGATTGATCAAAGACAGACCAACCAGCTGTCTCTCTGTTCACCTGTGCCAGGGAATATAATCACTGTAACAGGAGATCCCTTCTCTTTTTCTCCACATCTGTTGTAGTCAATTTACTCTGTTGCTGTGCAGAAAGAACCCAAGCAAAAGCGACTTGTGGAGGAATGGGTTTATTAGGCTTACAGACTTGTGGGGGGACTCCATTCTGGCAGGGAAAACGATGGCATGAGCAGAGGGGTTGACATCATCTCTGCCACAGCACTGCAAACAGCAGCAGGAAGGTGTTCCAAACACTGGCAAGGGGAAGCTGGCTTATAACCCCCATAAGCCCATCCCCAACAACACAGCTCCAGCAAGGTTGTAAAACCCAAACTGCCATCAGCTGAGGGTCAATCAATCAGAACACATTCATTTGTGGGGGACACCTGGATCAAACAATGACAGTCACCCCTGGCCCCCACAAACTAAAAATCATACATGATGTAAATACAGTGTGTTCAGCTCAACTCCTAAGTCCCCACAGCTTTCAATTGAGCCATAATACCAAAAAATAAACTCGTAATGGCACAGAACATTCACACTGCAAAACATCAGGCATGGCAAAAAGAGATTGAATCAATGCAAGATTTAAAACAACCAGGGCACCATCAATCTCTAACTCCAAGTTCAATGATTCTAACCAATAACAAGTATCTTGGAGATTTGATTCTGCCTCTCCAGCTCGGCTCCTCAGTCCGGGAAAACTTCATCCGGTGCTGGCAGCTCACCTTGGCAGCCATCCATAGTACTGGAATTCATTGGGTCTCCATTGCAACCCACAGTTCATCTTCACGGCTCCATTGGCCTCTATGCAGGCAATCTAACAAACCTGCTTCACATTGCCAATGACCATTTTTTCAAAAACAAAACGGTTGCAAATCCAATGACCCTCTCTTCTTGCATTTGTTATACTCCACAGAACCAGGTAGGCTACTAACTTGTTAATCCAGGGGGGACAAAGGGGTGCTGGAATGGGAAAGCATGCCTGCAGTTTGCTCATAACATGGGTGAAATGAACGATAAGGCTAGTTAAGAAAGATGTTAAAAAGAACACATGAAGAGGCATATGTCTAGATTAGAACCTAATTTTTAATTTGACTACTAATGTTTGGGAAGTAGATAAATAACACTGTTGAAGATACTTGCTCCCATCCTAGAAGTGAAAAGAATTGGCATAAAGGTTCACTATGTGTGTTTTTGTATTTGAACATCTGCTGGTTAACAACATAAAGGAAAAAGCACAGCTCAGCATCACAGTAACCCATGGCTGATGGATTCTGCTGCATGGTAGAACCTCAGAGTGCTCATCTGGATATTTGACCAACTAAAAAGACACTTTGGAAGAAGAATCAGCAAATATCACTCGTTGACCTGAACAGGAAGATTACTGACATAAAACAGTCAGGTAACCATACTCAATGAGGAATACAGATCCTCCCAAAAGTTATGTTTGAATGAGGGCTGTTTGGTGGCTGACTATAACATTAAGTGTTCAGTTTCAGCATGAACATAGTATACATTTGTGGTAGTTTGAATAATGTCCCCCAATAGAGTTTATTATAATTGTGTTTATTAAATTGTTAATTGTCTCCATCCAGTTCTGGCTGGAGGAGGTGTGTCACCTTGGCCAGATCCTAGGGTTCATCACTAAGGTTTTTCTGGGGTGGGTCTGGAATTCTAGTTATATATATGCAAAAAGAAGTCTGACCGCAAGCCTGGAGTTCCTTTTGTTTGCCAGTTAGGAGTGTGCTTGCTGGCTTCTGGAGGTGCTGTCTCTGTCTCTGCTTGGATCTGTGAAAAGGGGCTAGCCTTTTCTTTAACTTCCCCTGGGTCCCTTCAATAAATTCTTTCCTCCCCCAAATCGTCCCTGGTTTGGAGATTCATCCCAGTGGTGTGTGGCTGACTATGATAACATTTCTTCATTTTTATCCACATGAAATTAGATTCGACATCGATCATGTACACGTGTGCACACATGTAAGTAAATTCTAGAAATTACACATAAAAATAATTTAGATTTTTTTTTAATTTCAGCATTGGTTTTACAATAGTGCCATCTCCTGGTCAGAGTCCATCATCGCAAACCAGTCTCTTATCTGGACTCAGCTGTTGTAAATTTGTTCCTGTAGATGCATGGGTTGTTACTCATGGTAAGCCAGTCCAGCAGCCTACACCTGAAAATGCTGGCATGGGATATTCCAGAAGATAGAAGAAGCACACTGATTTTAGAACTACATAAAGGAAAGAGAACTGAGGGGTGTTCATTAGCAGGGCTTCAGCTTTCCCTTTCAGAAAGACACAAGCGGAAACAACTAGGCAAGTGGCAGAAAAAGACAAACAAAATGATTGTCCCCAAAGGATTGTTTTTTTCTCCTATGATTCCAAGCACACACAATTGGTGTACAGTACCAAGTCACTGTCGCTTAGTTTGTAATCCTGACAATTCATGTGAACCTTTCCTCCTAACTGCTTGGGCCAGTGTGCTTCAGGCCTTTGGTTGCTTTGATGCCTTGTGTAGTAAGGTCCTGTCATTCCCGTTTCTAGAGGTGCAAGAACTGAGTCGTGGTGGGTGAGTATTAAGGCTGCTTTAATGTTGAGAACTTAGGGGTCTTTGTGTTGAATATCGTTGGTTTCTGTCTCACTGGCTTATCCTGTGTTGATTGAATGGCTGTGGCTGTGGGTCCCTTGTTCATCCCATCATTCTCTGTGGGGTTCCATATGGATCGTCCACAATATGACTGTGGTGGCTCATCTCTTGCCAGGATCGGCCTGTGGATGGTTGGTAGGGTTAGATGGGCCACAGCTCTCTTGCTACATTCTGAAAGATACAAACACAGTCTTCATCGGAGAGTGAGATCAGTATAGGTTAACAGAGATACACCATTCTGGATTATCTAGATTCTATTTATAGTAGCTTCTCTGTCAATCGTTCCCATAGTGCATCTCTTCTAGGGAGCCTAAGAGTCCGAGTTCCAGTGCATATAGTCCTAAGTCCCCAGTCTGTACAGTTAAGGGCTCCCCCTTACTAAGTGGAATATTTGGCTAAATTTAAAAGCTGTTGATTGTCTCCCCCAGGCTTTGGCTCCTCCATTGCACAAGTGCTCCTTTCTTGGTTCGCTGTTCTCTCCCAGTAGGAAGTGTGTTCAGCCTACTCACGGCAGCAGACTGTGTTTTATGTCAGTGGTCCCTGTTTACTCCAGCTGTCGTTGACCAGTTTCCCCTGGCAGCTTATGCAGTGCCTTCCAGCACTACACTAACTACCATCTGTGGGCTGGTTACCATTCTGGACCTCAACGGGTCTCTTGATGCTGATCGATGGCATTCTGTGGTTTCTTCATCAACAGGGTTTTGCCTCAGGCCTGGGGAGGGCATTCAAGAGCTTTGACAGAATTCTGTTTTGTTTTTGGAACCTCATGGGTCACTTTGGTCAACAGCTCAGTGAGGGAAGGAGCCAGTGACTGGGACCAGGTGTTGTCAGATTGATCAATTATTCACAGGCTTAGACTCTCTCCCCTGCTACTCATGGCTCCTCTTGCCAGTCGACGCCCACTACTTGCTCAATAGGTTACAGTATGCTCGTGAGGACTTTATGATTTTGAACCCAATTTGGTTTAGCCTCATGCTGAAGCCATTCTCCTCCCCCAATCCCTTACCCCTCATTCATAACCTCTCACATCTTTCTACTAGTCTGCATAGGGTTTACGTTTAGCCTGGTTAAGGACCGCATATGAGGGAGAATATGCGGTGTTTGGCTCTCTGTTCTTTTGAGAGATCACTTAGTAGGATCTGTTCCAAGTCAGACCATTTTTCCCTAAATTTAGATATGTCGTATTTCCTTTCAGCTGAATAGAATTCCATCATGTAAATATACCATGGTTTTGTTATCCATTCCTCCATGGAAGGGCATTTTGGTTGATTCCAATTCTTGACTATTATGAATTGAGCTGCTACAAACATAGTTGCACAAATGTCTCTCTCCTGAAAAGTGACATCTTGCGGGTAGATGCCTAATAGAGGGATAGCTGGGCCCATTGGTGGCTCTATGTCCATTCTGTTGATGAGTCTCCACAATGCTTTCCAAAGCGGTTGAACAAGCTTGCAATCCCACCAGCAGTGAATGAGGATTCCTTTTTCCTCGCATCCTCGCCAGCAATTATTGTTGTTGTTATTTTTTTTTTATGATTGCCATTCTGACTGGAGTAAGGTAGTATCTCATTGTGGTTTTTATTTGCATTTCCCTGATGCTTAAGGATGCTGAGCACTTTCTCATGTGAGTAAAGGCCATATGCATTTCTTCCTCTGTAAATTCTCTGTTGAGATCAGTGCCCTATTTTGTGAGGGTCAGTTTGAGTTTTTGTTAATTTTTTTTGAGTTCTCTGTAGGTTCTGGAAATTAGTCCTCTGTTTGAGTTGTAGCTGGCAAAAATCATCTCCCAGTTTGAAGGGGGTCTATTGGCTCTGAGTACGGTGGTTTTGTCTGTACAGAAGCTTTTGAGCCTGATCAGGTCCCATTGGTTAAGTGAATGTTGCTACCAGAGATTTGCTCAGGAAGTTATTCCCTACTCCTATCTCATGTAGGGTTCCTCCTATTTTTTCTTCCAGGGTGTTTAGGGTTGTATGGTTAATATAGAGGTCTCTGATCCATTTGGAGTTGATTTTAGTACATGGTGAAACGAGTGGATCTAATTTCATTTTTTACAGGTGTTTATCCAATTTGTCCAGCACCATTTGTTGAAGATGCTATCTTTAGCCCAGCATACATTGTTGGCTCCTTTGTCAAAGACCAAGTAGCTGAAGTTACTTGCATTAAAGGCTGGGTCTTCAATTCTATTCCACTGGTCAGACTGTCTGTTTTTCTGCCAATACCATGCTATTTTAGTTACTATGGCTTTGTAGTATGTTTTAAAGTCAGGTATGGTGATACCTCCTGCGGAAGATTTTTTTGCTCAGCATAGTTTTAGCTATTTGAGGTCTTTTGCCCTTCCAAATAAATTTTGAGATCATTTTTTCTCTGTCTGTGAAGAAGGAGGTTGGGATTTTTATTGGCATGGCATTGAATCTGTAGATCGCGTTTGGCAGGATTGCCATTTTTACTATATTGATTCTCCCCATCCATGAGCATGGAATGTCTTTCCATCTTATCACATCTTCCTCTATTTTTTTTGGGGGGGGGGAGTTTCGAGGTAGGGCCTCACTCTAGTCCAGGCTATCTTCTTCTATTTCTTTCTTGAGTGTTTAAATATTTTCTTTATATAAGTCTTTTACTTCCTTGGTTAGTGTTGTTCCAAGGTATTTGATTTCCTTTGAGGTTATAGAGAACAGTACAGTTTCTCTGATGTCTTTTTTAGAACTTGAGCTGGGCGTGGAAGACATGCCTTTAATCCTAGCACTCTGGAGGCAGAGGTAGGAGGATCATCTTGAGGCCAGCCTGAGACTACATAATGAATATAGTGAATTCCAGGTCAGCCTGGAATAGAGTGAGAATCTACCTTGAAAAACCTCCCCCCAAAAAAAGAAAAATAAAAAAAGAACCCTTTCTCCCAAAAAATAAGAAAAAAAAAAAAAGAACTTGAGATTTAGGATCAAGACAACTCATGGGGAGAATACAAATTGTGACTCTTTTGTATAAATATCCCAAACTTAGTGATTCTAGGTAACTATTATTCTCATTTATTCAGCCTTTCAAAACACATCTAAAGCATCACCATTCTTACAGAAACCTTCAGACTTTAGTAAACTGTTGCTTACAAGTGAATATGTAGGTGTATCACATCCTTTTAAGCAAACAAGACAAAAGTACACCATAATTCTCAAGCAAGGGAAATAAGGCAGGAATCTTTTTCAAGATAGAAATGAGGACCTGAAGAGATCACTGTGAATTTTTGTATTTAATCAAGTTGTCAAACTTCTCTACAGAAAACACATGTCAGTTATTTTCACTGTGAGACAGATAAAACAAAATTTAGTCTTGTATTATACGTGAATATTAAGATAGCACACTCAGCATGGTTATATATACCTGCCATCCCAGTGCTCAGGAGGTCAAGGCAAAATGATCTTGAGTTCTAGGTCAGCCTGGGCTACATAGTGAGACCTTGTCTCAAAAAAAAAAAAAAAACCAGAAAATACAAACAAACAAACATAAAACCATGGGGATGGTGACACAGCTCAGTGAGAGAATGCTTACCTAGGATGTGGAAAGTTCTGGATTCCACCCTCAGTGTTGCTCCTCAAAAATGTAAAGCTGAGGAAAAAAAAAGAAAAGAAAAGGGCTTCCCTCTTTGATTCCTTTTCTAAAACCTGGTAGTAAGCAAAGCTATCAGCTTACATATATACATATTTATATATTCAATTGTAAAAACTGCTCATGATAGGAGCTAGGGAGATGGGTCAGTGATAAAGACATTGGCTTGCAAAGCCCGCCGGCCCAGATTCAATTCTCTACCTACATATGTAGAGCTGGATTGGTGTTTATTTGCAGTGGCAAGAGATGCTAGCATGACCCACCCCCATGCAAATAAATAAATTAAAAATTAAAAAAAAATGCTCATGGCATACTTATGTCAGTCATTTACCAAAACTAAAAGTACAAAGGACAGATTAAATGGTTCATAACCAGAGCAAGGACCTGAGCTAGCTCCAAATCAGGTAGAATCTATAGTGGTTACATTCTGGTTGCTGGAACAAAACTCCTGACCAGATATGGAAGGAAAGGATTTATTTTGTCTAATGGTTTCTAATGGAAGCTTCATCTTGGTGGGAAAGGCATGACGAGGATAGATAGCAGGCACCATGTCTCATCACATCAGTGTGAGTAAGCAGCAAGAGTGAGTTACCAGCAGGCTGGAATAATCCTCCAGGACTGCCCCCAACACCACACCTCCTCCAGCAAGCCTCCACCTCCCAAATGCCCCACTACTCTCCCAAATTGCCACCAGCTGGGGGTGTAATCAAAACACATGTGGCTATGGGAAACATTTCACATTCAAACCACCACAGAACCTACAGAGATCACCTTTCAGTTCATCATCTATATCTGGACTTGGAGGATTATTGGTTGGAGTAGTTGTCCCCATAGAAAAGTGAGTCAAGGTCTGTGGGAGCTTTCTCCAGGTAATACTGATCAGTCTTTATCACTCTGAATGAGCAGTTTCCCAAATGATTAAGTTGATGAAGACCTGATTGTTAAAGTTGCGTGGTGTGGTGAGTCTTTAATTTCAGCACTCGGGAAGCAGAGGTAGGAGGATCGCAGTGAGTTCGAGGCCACCCTGAGACTCTAGGTCAGTTTGAGCTAGAGTAAGACTCTACCTCAAAAAACTGAAAAACAATATGAAAGGATGAATCCCCTTTTCACTTAAGAAAACCAGGTTCTGTATCTGTCCTTTCATGATTAAAACCTCACAAGGCTATAAAATGCGAGTAATGAAGAAACTTTTTGAAAGTCTACAGAAAGAGCTTACAGTTTATCATATCGTGATAAAGAATAATGATTTATGGGCATGGTGGTGGATGCCTTTAGTCCTAGCACTCAGGAGGCAGAGGTAGAGGATCACCATGAGTTCAAGGCCATCCTGAGATTACATAGTTAATTCCAGGTCAGCCTGGGCTAGAGTGAGACCCTACCTTGAAAAACAAAACAAAACAAAACAAAAGAATAGTGATTTATACTCTTTTAAAGATTTATTTACTTATTTGTGTGTATATGTGTGTGTGCACATGTGCATATCCCAGGGTCTCTTGTTGCTTCAAACAAATGCCTGTCTAGCTCTGCGTGGATGTCTGAGGAATTGAACCCCAGGCTAGCTGGCTTTGCAAGCAAGCACCTTTAACCATTGAGCAATCTCCCAAAACCCAGTGATTTATTTTAATGAAATGCATTATTTCAATTAGAGATTTTTGTAGTAAACCCCAATTTAATCTAAAACCAATAGCCATATTTAATATCATGACGTTATACCTTAAGGTGTTATGCATATGTGCATTTTATCCTGGACACAAACCACTTTAGGAAACCAGCCCCAAGTGGCCCGCCATCACAAATACCACAAGGCATCTTTTGTATTTCTTTGCTATGGTTACAAATTTGATTTCCTTGCACTGAAATCCTCCAATGCTACCTTTTCCAATACCTTCACTAGTCCCCATCAATTGCAGGTGTAAATTATATACTAACTTCTTCACCATAAAGCAAATCTTTTGTCTTACTTACATTCCGCTGTGGTGCCCTCTTAGGGCTTCCAGGACGTTTTGGCTTCTGTTGGCTGATCTCTCCCGACTGCGCTCTGGCCAAAGCAGTGCCATTGGCCTTTGCCTCTGCTTTGCTTCATCCCACCTCCAGCAGGTCCTTTCGGGACCCTTTCTCTGTTATCAGCCATACGACAGAAGAGAAGCATCGATTCTGATATCTTTATGGCAACTCATGAGGTCTGCCTTAGCTTATTTTCATTGTCTCTTGATTCGATTTCCTGAAAACCCACTAATTCCATTTGGATCCATTCTGTCAGTTGACAAGTGCTCCCAACATATGACCTTTAAAAGCCTTCTACAAATACAATCCATGTGGAGTTCTAGTTGTAAAAGGCTTTCAGTAGAGTGTCTCAAGAGATTCAGTGGTAGAAGCTCATGGAATAGGGATGTGTAGACACAGTCTAATGTAACCATTTCTTACCATGAAGACACCTCTGTATCTTTAAGTTGTAAGAAATACCATTTACAGATTGAACATCCCTAATCCAAAAATGTGAAATCCGAAGAGTACCAAAAACCAAAAGCTTTTTAAATGTCATGTTGGTTTTTGGAATAGAGAATTTTAACTAATAAACTCTATACAAATATTTCAAAATTAAAAAAAAATCCTAAACCCAAAACTCTTCCGGTCCCACACATTTCAGATAAGGTTCATTCAATCTGTGTATATAATGACTCCTTTGCAAGGCTGTCAAGTCAAAAGGTATAGATAAAATTCCTGGAGAGTTTTGCTTCAGGGATGACTAGGGGTAAAGATTGGAGGACATACATATTCTCTTCTGATCTGCTAAACGGATTAGGAAAGTATTAGGAGGTTTCTTTTTTAAAAACTAGACACTTGGAAGCCAGGTAATTTGGTGGTAGAGAGGGAGGGAGGGAGCCGAGAGTTGGAGAAGAAGGAATGAAAGCAGGAGAGGGAGCAAATCTGCATTCATTTTAGGATTTCATGTGTAATCCTGCACTGGGTGTGAATTCTGAGCACTGAGCAGTGGGCAGAGCACAACCGTCAGATACAACTGGGGCAGAATGTCCCTTAAATCACAGGATGACCTGTAATGAGATTTCCTGTGTAACTGGCACAGTATTCTTATTTCCATAGTCTAATCTCTCTCTCTCTCTCTCTCTCTCTCTCTCTCTCTCTCTAGTATATAGAGATATATATCTTGTTGAGGATTTTTTTTTATTTTTTTTTTAAATATTTTATTTATTCATTTTCAAGCAGAGAGAGAGAGAGAGAGAGAGAGAGAGAGAGAGAGAGAGAGAGAGAGAGAGAGAGAGAGAGAGAATGCACCAGGGCCACCACCTTGTGGGCCTGGCTTATGTGGGTCCTGGGGAATTGAACCTGGGGCCTTAGGCACTGGAGGCAAGTGCCTTACCCGCTGAGCCATCTCTCCAGCCCTTGTTGAGGATTTGCTCCCCATTGAACTGATAACTGAATTCATAGGATGGGCAGCTCCTCCATTGAAAGCTTTATGTTTTCATTTAATGCACATACTTTAGATGCCATGCACAGTAAAGACTTTTTGGTTAAGTGAAGGCATGAAGTATAGTAGTAGCTGCTATGGATTATAAAATGTCTTTGATATAACAGGCTTAGGATAAAGGGCTGTGGTGGTTTGAATGTAAAATGTTCTTTATAGCCTCATGCGTTTGAATTACTTTGGGAGGGCAAGGGAGGAAAAGAGTTATTTGGGCTCATAATCTTGAGGAGAAGCTTTATGATGGCAGGGCAAAGTGTGGCATGAGCAAAGGTGTTTGAATTCCTGATCCTCAGTTGGTGACAATATTTGGGTAGGTTGTGGAACCTTTAGGAGGTAGAACCTTGATGGAGGAACTGTACCACTAGGGGTGGGCCTTGAAATGTTACAGCCAGCTCTGCCTGCTCTCTTACTTCCTGCTGATGTGATGATCTGGCACCACCTGTCTGCTCCTGCCATGATGGGCTCTACCTCCTGAAACTAACCCCAAATAAACCCTTTTCTTCCTTACCTGCTCTGTCAGCTATTTTGTCCCAGCAATGAGAAAGTAACTGCTCTAAGGGTCTTGAGTAGAAGAGGGACTCCATGAGTATTTGCATATTGCTTTCCAAGACCTGCCTTTTGGGTTCCATCATTGTGGCCCATCGATCTGGTTTAAGGAATGGAAATTCAGAGAAAACATACAAACATGACTATAGCTAAGAAATCAAACTCTTCATCAATATCCCACCAGATTGCAGTTCCCCAGTTGTTTCTGCTGACTTCTGTTGCACGTACATGTGTGAAGACTGCTCAGACGGTCCCCTGGAACACCCCCTCAAATGGAAATGTTTTGTCCTGGGAAAGCCTGCTGAAAATGTCTTCACTTTGGTATGTCATGTTCCCTCCACAGGAGTAGGTTCTATTAGAGCTGAGATACTGTGTGCAGGAGATAGACAGGATCCAGGACAGGGAGCAGAATGTTACTGGTAGGGGAGGGTGAGTGTGTCCAGGTGAAGGGCAGAGGCTGGAGTCTGTGGAGATATGGGTGTGGAAGCAGAGTTTTGGGTAGCTGGCCCAGGTGCATTTCAGCACAAGCAATGTTCACAACTAGTGTGCCTTGGACCATTCCTGGATTCCTCAGCCACCCTAGAAACGTCACAGTTATGAGAAGACATTCTTAAGACATTCCTCTGTTTACTGAACTCTGTGCACAAAGACTTTTGTAGGAAAGGCATTAAAGATACAGGAGCATCCCATTGATGAGCTGAGAGCTGTGAGCTCCAAAACAGTCTATAGTGGGCTAGAGAGATGGCTCAGTGGTTGAAGACATTTCCTTGCTGATGCACAAAGTGCCTCCTGCATCTGGAGTTCATTTGCAGCAGCTGAAGGCCCTGGCATGCCCATTCTCTCTCTCTCTCTCTCTCTCTCTCTCTCTCTCTCCTTTCTCTCTCTTTGCTTGAAAATAAATAAATAAATATATAAATAGATAAATGAATAGATAGATAAATAGATAAATGAATGAATAAAATATTTTTTTAAAAGAGTCCACAGAAAAGTAAGTCTTCAAAAGCTCGATCAGGAAAGAGGTGCCCAGCACATGAAGATGGACTGGACAAGAAACACAAGTGTTCCTCTGGATTTCTATTCAAGTTCTCATCCCTGCTTCTCTCAGTCTGTTGGCATCAATCTTGCTTATCTCTTGTCTTCCTGCACAGGGTGTAGCATGTGGGCACAGGTTACTTGGTATCATGGTTTCCTCAGAATGAAGACTGCCCTTTATCTTCCTGTATCAAGTCAAAGGATTTTAATGCTGCCAAAGGGTCAACTTGGAGTTCTGGGTCTGTCAGTCAAAAAATCCCAAGTAAATCCCATGGACCAGCCTGGCTCACAAACCCATCCCTGTATGCGATGCACTGTAGTCAGAGGTATGATGTCAGTGAGAACACAGTGCTGTCGTGTGACAGCAATGCCAGCTCCCAGGAATAGAGAGGAGAGCTGGCAAGAAGCATTGTTCATTTTCATGACTTGAATAGGATCATTCTACCTAGTCAAGAGACAGGATTAATTCTTTTTTCTTTTCTTTTCATTATTGATATCTGAATGATTCTATGTTGGTTTCCTAAATTCTTAGCCCTATTTTTATTTCTGACTAAAATTCATGGTGCATAATAGGTACTATTTTTTCCTAAATTGAACAGACTTTGTTTGCCTGTCAGTGATGACATGAGGATGAGAATATATTTTATAAACCGAATAATAGAAGAATATTCTGACTTTTCCTTCAACATCTGTCACAAAATAAGGAGACATATCCCCTGCTCTTTTCATTTGCTTTATGTACATCAGTGAAGTTCGGACATCGAAACTGCTCATCCTACTTTCTTTTTCAAATTCTCAGCGAGGTAGTTGTCCACGTACAAAGTGACTACTTTTGTGTTGGGTGAGCTAGTGCCCCACCGTGGAAGTCACTGTTATCACAATGGTTACATACTGCCACATCAGATGACATTGGTTTTAAGAGAAAGGGAGAGCTGGAGAGACAGATTAGTGGTTAAGGCATTTGCCTGCAAAGCAGAAGGGCCCGAATTTGGTTCCCCAGTACCCATTAAAAAGCCAGAAGTACAAGGTGACTCATGTGTCTGGAGTTTGTTTGCAGTGGCTGGAGGCCCTGGTGCACCTGTCTGCTTCTTTCTATCTTTTACTCCCATAAATAAATAAATAAATACTAAAAAATGAAAGAGGGAATACAAGGCAAAGCCAAAAAGAGAAGACATGGGTGTCCCTGGCTTAATCCCAGGAGAAATGCTCTAGAGTATATTGGACACGTAATATGGGGTTGAGATTCAGCAGAGGGATCATCCTGCTGGGCTGGTCTTTAGGGCGAGTGTGAGAGGGATGTACTTGGTGGTGGTGGAGGGGAACACAGCAGCTGTTTGGAAACCAGATCACATGCACTTGCATGTCAGGTGATTATAGAGTTTTCTGAGGAAACCAGCTGCTCAGAACCTTTGACTTTGGTGCAGCTAATGGAACGGAGCCACCAGAACTATGAACTTGTGAAAAGACCTGCTAGATGTAGCGGGCTCTTATGCTGGTTGTTAATGCTAGTCAATTGTCAGGTTAGTCCAGAGTGGGAACTCAGTCTTTTGGGAAGGTTTGTGGAGTACAGGGGTACAATGAAGAAAGGCTGCTTTAAAGCTGAGGAGTCAGGGTATCTTCCCATGTGTTGTCACCCTTCCTTTGTGATCCAGGAGACTGATGACTATCACCATGCTGCCTTCCTTTCTGGTTTGGAGCAGAGGAGGCCCTGGCAGCAATTTGATAGAAACAGGAGAGGAAGCTGAGAATTCATTCCCAACGTTCACTGGGCCTGGGTCTCTGCTAGTTGGCTCCCCTCCCCCTAGTTCTAAGCTGACCTTTAAAAAGTGCCATTTTCACTTGTAGGATACATTCTATAAATTCTATAAATTTCACTACTTTGTGTATCATGACACCTTAGTACTTTTAGATTGCAACAAACCCAACTGTATTAATCTGGAAAAAAATGCCATTTTTTCTTTAGACTTGATGATGGTTAATCTTGTCAACCTGACTGCATTTAGAATCACAGAGGAGGTTGAAGCAGACCTGCAGCTGACTCTCTAAGGGAATTTCCAGAGCAGACTAAGGGAGAGGCAAAGGTCTATCCTGAATATTATGGGCTGGCAGCTGGACAAAATTCCACAGGAAACAAGGGGATCACACTCTCTCTCTGCTTCCTGGCCATCACAGCGTGAACTGTATCCACATCCTCTCCACAGTGATGGACAGAGTCCTTTGAAACATGAGTTACCTCTTTCTTCAACTTAAGTTACCTCCCCCCCCCATACATAGCAGTGTAAGAGTAATTAAGTACACGCTCATTTTTGGTTTTATCCTTTGTGCTTTACCAATCTTGATTGCATGAGGACATCTATTCAACTATTAAAAATCGGTCCACCTTGGCTTTTCCACCTCTCCTTCATAAGCACCCCCTTCATCTGCTTCTCCTTCTGCTTCTCTCCCTTCCTGGGTTCTGCTCTTCTCTCAAATCCCTGGTCATTCAGGCCTCAGGGCACAGCCAGTCTCTTTAGTTCCTCTTCTAGCTTTGGAATCAAAGAAGGTTCCTCATGGAAGAAGATGTGGTTTCTTTGGCCCTGAGCTTGGCTAGTGAATGTTGTCTTTGTGAAAATTAGGACATAGTCTGATCTTAGTTTGGCTGGAAGAGCATTATGGCAGTGAACAAAATATGTCACATAAATAATCTAAGGGGGGAAGAATTTATTTTGACTCCTATTTTCAGAGGGTACAGTCCATCATTGGGAAGGCATGGTAGAGCTAGCTCATGGCAGTGCCAGTGTGTACTAGGTGCTTGCTCACACGATGACAGAACCAGAGTAGGTATATAACATTCAAAGGTCTACCATTAGTGCCTTACTTCTGACCACCATAGCCCTCCTCCTAAAGAGTCCACCACCTTCAAAATAGTAAGACAAGTATTCAAGATGTGAACCCGCAGGACACATCTCACTTGAAACCATAGCATAGTCTCTTGACCCTCCAAAAAACTCATGGCCATCTCATAATCCCCACTGCATTTTAAAAATACCCCTAGTCTTAAGAGTTCCAATGGAGTTCAGAATACCAGTCTCTTCTGGGGCTCAAGGGAAACTCTTAATTGTGAGCCTCTATAAAAAATAAAATTACATGCCTCTACTATACAATGTCACAGGTAGCTTCTATAGTTATAGACCATAAACCATTATGATTCCCTACCCTCCCTCCCTCATATCTGTTCCCCCTCTCAATTAGTCTCTGTTTTGTTTCTGTGTCATCATCTTTTCCTCCCATTATGTGTAGGTATTATCAGGCATTGCAAAGTCATAAATATCAAGGCCATTTTGTGTTTGGAAGTTTGCATTGTAGGCAGTCCTACCCTTACAATCTTTCCAGCCCTTCTTCCAAAACAGACCCTGAGTCTTGGGAAGTGTGATAGAGATATCCCAGTGCTGTAGTTCAGCATCTTTTAATTGAGGTGTAATACTAAAAAAAAAAAAAAAACAAAAAACCCATAATGGCACAGAGTATTCACACTGTAAAAGATGGCATTGGGCATAGCAAAGATAGATTGGATCAATAAAAGATTAAAAACAAATAGGGCAAACATCAAGCTCTAACTCCAAGTCTGATAATTCTAACCAATGGTGGGTCTCTGGAGTTCCAAATCCTCCCCTCCAGCTTGGCTACTCACAGTCCAGGAAAACTTTATCCCGTGCTGGCAGTTCTGCTTGGCAGACATCTCATAGTCCTGGCATCTCTACTGGTTCTCCACTGCAACCCACTGTTCATCCTCATGGCCCCATTGGGCTTCCACACAGGGCCTTCAACGTGCCTGTTTCATATTGCCCAAGGGCATTTCCAAAAAAAAGAAACTGAGTTGCACATCCAATGATGTACTTTTTCCTGCATTTGTTTTATTCCATAGTACTAGGTAGCTACCAATTTGTTAATCCAGGGAGTAAATCTGACTTTGAAGAGAAGGAAATCTTCAAAAGATTCTTCCTGCTGTCCCAATTCAGATCACCTGACACAATCTCAATGGCTGTAATCTCTCAAACAATTGCAGCTGAATGGTCAGCAATTTCAGCCCAAAGATTTTATTTCTTTCTGTGCCCTCTCCATCTGCTCACACCACTCTATTTCTATGCAAAGCAACTTTGCACAAGTTCTTAGGACACAGGCAGGCAGAATGAGTAAGCCTCTCACAAAAACTACATCCAGACCAGTCCTAACAAAGTTTCCTCTCACCCTCATAAGCTAAACCTTACAGTCCACAGTTCTCACTGCATTTCAGGTCTTTCAAGTCCTAGCAGAATGTCCATGAAGCTGTACTTATGGCACTGCAAGGTGTCTCTTAGGCCAAGGTTTCAAATCCTTCAACATTCCTCCTGAAAATCAGTTCCAAAAGGCCAAAGCCACAGAATCAGGGTTCCAGCAGCAAGGATCCCACTCCTTGACACCAATTTAACTGTTAAAGTCAGCTTCTCATTGCTAGAACAAAAATCCTAACCAAAAGCAGCTTGTGGGAACAGAGGGTTTATTTTGGCTTACAGACTCATGGAAAGCTCCATGATGGTAGGGAAAATGATGGCTCCCAACAATACATCAACAGATTCTAATTCCCAGATTGCCATCAGCTGGGAACCAAGCATTCAGAACATAAACTTATGGGCAACCTGAATCAAGCCACCACAGCTTGGAAGAAAGCAAGAGCAAATCCCCAAACATCAAATCCTAGAGCTTTATGTCCAGCTTTAAGGCATGTATGGCATCATCTGAGCTTCAACAGGCTTGGGCAAGCCCACTCCTGTGACACTTCCTTTTACAATGCACGTGGCTTCTTGCTTGCTGGCTCCTTTCTCTCATTCTAAGAGAATGTTCCACACTCTTGCACCTCCAGCATCCCAGCCACTCTGATACAAGGTAGGCTTCATTTTCACAGCTTTACACACAGCATGTTCAATAGGTGCATGCAGGGAATCTAAGCAACCTGCTGAATATAGCCTGGCCCCATAGGCTTTTTTCCTGGAACCTTGCAAGATGAGTTTGCATTTTTACTGCATAGATTTGGTGGGCATGCTCTCATCCTCGAGGCAGCTTTCCTACTGGCTTCTTTTTATTGGCACTTATCCCCTCAAAACATGCCTGGAATCTGTGAATTTGTCCTTATTGGAAAACGGAGTATTCATAGATATAATTTGATGGTAGAACTTGGGTTGAGGTAATTCTGAATTTAAGAGAGGCAATAAAGTCAACAACTGGCATATCTCTAAGAGAGCAGGCAATGCGATTTGATACAGAGACACAGTGGAAGGCCATAAAAAGACAGGACAGAGTATGGAGTTAGGCAACTCCAAGCCAAGGGATACCAAGCATGGTGTTCTTCTATTCAGCTCAACCTTCCTGGGATGAACATCCAAACCATACACAGCTGTGATGGCTCCAGAGACTCTGGAAATAAACAAGTCTGGATAGGGTTTCTCTTTCCCCTGCCTGTTTTCTGTTCTCTCTGTGTGTGGTGTTGGTGATGGCTTTTCTCTTTTTCTGTTTGGACCTGTGAATGGGGGCCAGCCTCTTTCACCATTATGAAACTTCCCTTGGATCTGTAGCTTGAATAAATCCTTTCTTCCCACCAACTGTACTTGGTTTAGAGGTTCATTCCAGCACTCTGTGGCTATGACAACAGCTTAGGAGACAGAGATTTATTTCAAGTTTACAGATCCAGGGTAAGTTTCACAATGGCAGAAGAATCTGGGTCCTCTTTATAAATCCAATGAGAGAAGGAGAGAGAGAGAGAGAGAGAGAGAGAGAGAGAGAGAGAGAGAGAGAGAGAGAGAGAGAGAGAGAGAGAGAGAGAGAGAGAGAACCAAACAGACAGCACCATAAACAGGAACAAACAAGGACCCTTTAGGCTGGAAATCAAATCTGCCCCCAAACACACCATAGGGCTGGACCCCAGGATCTGCCCCCAGTGACACCTCCAGTCAGGTGGAAATCCAAGTTACAAGCTTTAATAAAACACCCGAGTCTATGGGAGACATGCATTCAAACTACCACAGACATGTCTAAGTCTGTGAACAATTCAGCAGTCTGACAGCCCCAGGTCCTGGCCACTGGTTTCTTCCCTCACTGAGCTGTTGACCAAAGTGACCCATGAGGTTACAAAAACAAGACAGAATTCTGTCAAGGCTCTTGAATGCCCTCCCCAGGCTTGAGGCAAAACCCTGTTGCTGAAGAAACCACAGAATACCATCGTTCAGCATCGAGAGACTCTTTGAGGTCTGGAATGGTAACCAGCCCCCAGATGGCAGTTAGTGCAGTGCTGGAAGACACTACACAAGCTGCCAGGGGAAGCTGAACAACGACAGCTGGTGTAAACAGACCACTGGCATGAAACACAGTCTGCGGCCATGAGTAGGCTGACCACACCTCCTAC
>PVHP010005904.1:0-62921 GCA_004024765.1 Zapus hudsonius
GAACTATGGGAAAGAGCTGTGGGAATACTTCTTATGGACCTTATAAACAAGTTGTCTGAGAATATTTCCATGGGCTGCTTCTTCTGCTAAGTTCCTGTCCTATAACTCAGTTCTGAAGTTATTCTGACTGGGTGTTAGTTCACCTCCACCCTGAATAGCACAAGTGATCAATAACGACATGCTGATAGGATCTCAAGCCATTCTCTATGCCCTACCTCCTTGGTGTACTACCTGGTTGTACTCTTGACCCAGAAAAATGTGTGTGCATAAGAGATGTGCTGGGCTGGGTGTGGTGGCGCACACCTTTAATCCCAGCACTCGGGAGGCAGAGGTAGGAGGATTGCCGTGAGTTCAAGGCCACCCTGAGATGACATAGTGAATTCCAGGTCAGCCTGGACTAGAGCGAGACCCTACCTCAAAAAACAAAACAAAACAAAACAAAAAAACCAAAAAAAGAGAGAGAGATGTGCTGCTCAGCCATTGAAAGCAACAGACACATGAAAAGTAACGAAATGCCCACAAGAATGTTGAAAGCAACAGGGGGGCTTGTTGACAGCATTTGTGAACCGTGTGTGTGTGCGTGTGTATGCATGTGTGTGTGTGTGTGTGTGAGAGAGAGAGAGAGAGAGAGAGAGAGGGAGGGAGGGAGGGAGAAAGAGAGAGAGGGAGAGAGAGGGAGAGAGAGAGAGAGAGAGAGTTCTGGAGCAGCAAAGTTCAACCAGTCCTGCCCCAAATCCCTTCCTTTGAGCAATTTTCCTGACACTGACGGGAGCATGTTTAAGGAATATTTTGGAGTCAAAGTTCCTTTTTCCTCTTGTTGCCTGCCCTGTGCTCACATAATGCAGATTCCTCACTCAGCTCATGCAATGTCACTGTTTTTGCTGTTCCATTTTTACACCAGATGAGTGCTTGCCTCTGTAGACGTTGCAGCAGCAGCAGAAGCAGCAGGATCTCTCTTGGCCTTAAATGACTCCAAGAGTCAGAAGCAACTTTCAGGTGGGTTATTGCCTGTCCACCTCATCTGAGGCAGGCTTCTCATTCTGCTATTCTTTTCTGGGTTCACCTTGAGCTTCTGGGAAAGTCTTGTCTCTGCCTTCCTTCTCACTGTTAGTGTCAGTGTGCTGGGATCACAGAAGCCCACCACAGCTTCCAGCTTTTTACCTGGGGTCTGGGGGTTGAACACAGCTCTTTATCCACTGAGCAATCTCGCCAGCTCTACTGAATTTTTGTTTTGTTTTTAAGATAGTGTCACACTCTAACCCAGGCTGACCTGGAACTCACTCTGTAGCTCCAGGCTGGCCTTGAACTCCTACCTCATGAGGTATCCCAAGTGCTTTGCTTCCTAGAGATTTTCATTTGTTTATTTTGAGGTAGGGTCTCACTCTAGTTTAGGCTAACCTGGAACTTATTCTGTAGTCCCAGGCTAGTCTCGAACTCACAGTGATGCTCCTACCTCTGCCTCCCGAGTGCTGGGATTAAAGGCATGTGCCACCATGCCTGGCTTCCCAGTGAAGTTTAAAAAATTTTTTTAAAAAATATTTTATTTATTCATTTTTCAAGCATAGATACAGAGATTGAGAGAGAGAGAGAGAGAGCACACCAGAGTCACCACTTTGTGGGTCTGGTATATGTGGGTCCTGGGGAATTGAACCCAGGGCCTTAGGCACTGGAGGCAAGTGCCTTAACCGCTGAGCCATCTCTCCAGCCCTAAAAAATTTTTATTTACTCCTTTTGGTGTGTTGGGTGTGTATAGGGGTGTGTGTAGAGGTGCGTGCAGATGCATGCACCCTGGAGAGGCCAGAGCTGGCTGACCAGGAAGCCCCCGCAATCCTCCCGTCTCTGCTCCCATCAATTCTAGGGCTATAGGAAAGCACAGCCATGCTCTGCTTTTTACATAGGTGGTAGGGATGGAATTCAGGCCTTATGATTGCACACCAAGTGTGCTTACCCACTGAGTCATCTTCCAAACCCCACAGCAGTGGATCCTAGTGCATTTCAGCTGCTAGCAAGGTCATGTGGAGAGCACTTGGCTCCTTCCCTAATTCCTTCTGTGAATGAACACAGAACACATCATCTCACTCCACTCCTCACAGTCTAAGGTCAGGCAGAAGTAAGCATGGAGGGGAAGTCAGAAGGGATTCCATGGGGTAGGAGCTGAGTGTAACAGGCCAGGGGTCCTGGTGAGATGTTCTCTACTTTGTTTTCGGTGCTGGTTTGCTGGCAGTATAGACAATTGTCACAATGCACTGACCTAAAGAAGTGTGCATTTCCTTGCTTGTAAACAGTTGTTCCATTTAGAACAATCCCACCAGACTGCAATGAGAGAAAACAAATAGCCAACATGGAGATCACTCACTGAGGATTTCAACGTGGGGCCAAGGATGGGATCCTATGGCGTACAATATTTCTAACCAAATTTCCCCAGGAGTCACTCAGGCCAGCTTGCTGAAATGCAGATTCCTGGGCATAGACCCCTAGAGACTCGTCTGCTAGTCTTCTGGGGTGGGTGCCAGGAGTCTGTATTTCCAGCCAGCTCCCCACCTGATTGTGACAGGGCAAGTATGGAAACTGGGTCTATGGGGAAAGGCGGACATATGCTTTTATTTTATTTATTTATTTATTTTGTTTGTTTTGTTTTGTTTTTCGAGGTAGGGTCTCGCTCTAGTCCAGGCTGACCTGGAATTCACTATGTAGTCTCAGGGTGGCCTTGAACTCATGGCAATCCTCATACCTCTGCCTCCCGAGTGCTGGGATTAAAGGTATGCGCCACCACACCCGGCTAACATATGCTTTTAGACTGTGACTTTTAGGCTGTGAACTGTACACTTTCTTATCACATATTACTTGCATTTTGTTGGGAAGATTTTGTTTCTTTTCCTAACTCTTGAAATATCAGAACTGTTCTTAGCTCATGGCCCATGTCAAATCAAGCCTTGGGCTGAATTTAGCTGGTGGTTCACTGATTCCTGACTTCAAGAAAAATAGCATATAAATACTCCACATGGGGGGCATGGAACCGGGTCCGATGAGCTGTCCTGGCTGGCCCTATTTACCCCACCCTGACCACAGGGTCAGCATGCTTACAGACCACAAGGAGGCAGCACTGAGTGGGCCATGCCATCACATCTGGTCTGGATTCTTCATTTCCATTTCTGGCTGGGTGATTTTGAGAAACTTAAGTTCTGAATCTTAGTTTTTCCGTCTTAAAATGGGCCAATGATCCCAGCTTAATGGGACTGGGAGATTTCATATATAATCACTCCGGCGTTTGCCTCATGGTAAGACCCCAGTAAAACAATGCTTTCTGCTGATCTTGGGTACTTCTATGTTTTGTGTCCGGCTTACATGGGCGATTTGGGAATGTGAGCTGGCAGGCTTTGCAAGTAAGCACCTTTAACCACTGAGCCATCTTCCCAGCCTCCTTGGCTGCTTTGACATCTAGGGTTTTCTGTATCTACAAAGCCCTTTTGTACGGAAGCCGGAGGTGTAGTCAGTGGGTAAGTGCCTGCCTAGCACGCACAAAGCCCTGGGTTTGATCCCAGCAATCGCCTAAAGTAGGTGTGCTGGTGCACGTCTATACCCAGCACATAGGAGATGGAGACAGGAGGATCAGAAGTTCAAGGTCATCCTTGGCTACATTGTGAGTTTGAGGCCAGCCTGGACTACAGAGACTCTGTCTCAAAAGAAAAAAAGAAAAAGAAGGACGTGTGGCAGGGTGTGCCACCATCTCCAGTGTCCATTTGAGGAGGCCGCATATGGAAATGAATCCAGATGTGACCATGTGGCCCAGTGACTGCCGCCTCCTTGTGGTCTGGAAGTATGCTGACCCTGTGGTCAGGGTAGGGTAAATGGGTCGGCCAGGACAGCCCATGGGCCCTTTGGGAAAGGAACCAAAGCACTGGGTTCCTACCTCGATGGTCTGCTGGGACAGGGAGTAACCTGACAGCCTATGCAGAGAAGATCTAGACAAGGACTGAGGCTTTGGGAAGGGTGAGGAAGGAGAACTCTGCTGAAAACATAGGAAGAGCTGAGCCCAGCTTAGCTCCCACCCCCTCAGCCTGGGGGTCTTGTGATTCCAGCTCTGCCATCCTGACCCAGATGGAGCAGACCTTGCCAGGCTCATCTCTGCAGCCTCACTCCAGGCTTCTCACTCGCACTCACCTTGATAGTTTTCACCGATTTCTGTACAGTTCGAGTTATTGAAACACACTCTCCAGACATCCGCAGAAAAGCCTTCTCCTACCCACCAGGTCTGCAGAGGAACGGAGCACAGGGAAGCTGATGATTAAGGCTGCAAACAGAGTCCAGCAGGCAACCCTCCTGGCAAGTCATCAGACTATTGAGACAATAGAATCTCCCCTGGAGTTTAATGGAGGTGGGGGGGGGAGGAAAGCCTGAAAGTCTGACACCAGCCAGAGTGGGAGCTTGTCTTCCAGCAAGATTTCACACAGCGCTGACAACTTATCAGACCAACTCCCTGGAGAGACTGGAGCAGAGACATGGTGAGCCGACCCCACCTCCCCTGGGACTGCTGAGTGATACATACTTCTTACTTTTTCTCGTCTTAGGACCAGTCAGGTTTAGCTTCTGAGATCAGACAAGATCAGGTGCATTCAGGGTAGCACGGTTTTAGACCGAATCTTTTTATCTTCTATTTAAATCTGAGCCTTATGTCAGGACATTGAAAATGGGCTATGGAGTGGGCATCACTGGATCTTGGTCCTTCCCACTGTGGCCACACTGAAGAAATGTCCTCTTTCTGCTTTTTAGTATCGCTTGCCTGCTTTGTTGACCTGTTGTGGCCAAGCTAGCTGACCAGGGCTTCCAGGTTCTGACCCTAACAGTTCTGGTTACTCCAGGGCATAGGGCATGGGGGAAGCACAGCAGGTCCCATTGCTCCTCAGAGAGCAGTGCACAGGGGAGTCCCAGTGGGGATCTTGTTCAAATTCCAGACTCCATTAAGGAGGCCTGGGGGAGGCTTGGGACACTAATAAGTTCCCCAGGTTTCCAGGTACATGTCTGGGGAAGGGTCCAAGGTGACCTGTGGCTAATGGCCATGGGGAGACAGGCTGAGTTGGTGATCATCAGAGTAGATGGGGGTCAGTCCTACTTCGGGGGATGTGAGGGGAATACAGGAAAGGAAACATCAAGAAACTGCCTGTCACCAGCCTAGATGTTTAAAGAAAATGTGGGGCTGAAGAGATGGCTTAGTGGTTAAGGCGTTTTTGCCTGCAACACAGAAGGACCAGAGTTTGATTCCCCAGTGCCCATACAAAGCCAGATGCACAAGAGGTCGCATGTGTCTGGAGTTCATTTGCAGTGCCTGGAGGCCTTGGCATGCCCATTCTCTCTCTCTGTCTGTCTCTCTCTCTCTCTCTCATAAATAAATAAAATATCTTAAAAAAAAGAAAATGTGAAGCCAGGTACCATGGTGCACACCTTTAATCACAGCCCTCGGGAGGCTGAGGCAGGAGGACTGCCATGAATTTGAGCTCAGCCTGGGACTACAGAGTGAGATCCAGGTCAGCCTGAGCTAGAGAGAGAGACCCTATCTTGAAAACAAAAACAAAACCAACCAAACAAAAGACAGATGGAAAGAAAATACGGCACATATACACAAAGGGATTTTTATGCAGCCATAGAAAAAGATGAGGGCTGGGAAGATGGCTCAGTGGATAATGTGTTTGCTGTGATGAGGACCCCGAGTTTGGATTTCTAACACCCACATAAATGCCAGGTATGCCAGCTGCATAAGTAAAATTCCAGCACTGGGGAGGCAGAGACAGGAGAATTCCTGGGATTTGCTGGTCAGCTAGTCTGGTGGAATCCATCAGTGAGTGACTCTGCCTCAAAGGATAAGATACAGGGCTCAGCCATCAAAAACACTTGCTTACAAAATCTGCCTGCCAGGGTTCGATTCCCCAGAACCCATGTAAAGCCAGATGCACAAAGTGGTGCATGCACCTGGAGTTCGTTTGCAGTGGCAAGAGGCCAAGGTGTGTCCATTCTCATTCTCTCTCTTCTCTCTCTCTGCTCGCAAATAAATAAAAATATTTAAAAAGATAAGATGAAGAGCTACTTAGGAAGACATCACACAGTGACCTCTGGCTTCCACATGCACCATGCATGTACAACCACACATGTGTATGAAAAAGAAAAATCGTGACATTTGCAGGAGAGGGAGAGGTCCGCCCTGAATGTGAGCGGTACCATGGGGATGGAAGCCAGCTGAGGAAGGCAGCATGTGCGCATGCGGGAGCCCAGCCCTCCTCTTCCACTGACATCAGACACCAGCTTCTTTGGCCTTTAATGGGAACTCAACGCCATGACTCTCCAGGGAACCTCAAGGCCTCCAGAGCCAGACAGGGACAAGTCCTCTGTCCAGCATGCAGACAGCCACTCTCCGGTGTAAGCAGACAATCAATCCCCTGTCCCTGATCCTCGCCTCTCTCTGCTCTGTTTCTCTCCTGGACCTTGACTCATTCAAGCCTTTATCTCTGCAGTTTGGAATGATGGGGACCAAAGCGAAGCCTGTTAGAGGCGTCATTTCCTGACTAGACCAAAAGATTGTCAAATGCTCTTGCCAAGATGGCTGCCAGCTGGACAGTAAAGGAAAGAGTCAAACTTTCATGGGGCATAAGAGGAGTCTGGAATGTTCCAAGCATGAGCTCTCCTGGGGAGGTGCCTGGTTAGTAAGGCGATGCCAGTGTATGTTGGGGGGGGGGGGCAGGAAGCCTGGTTAGATCTAGGGCAGTGACCCTCTCAGTTCAGGTGATTCTGCCTCCTGGTAACCATGCCAATGGTTGTCACAACCAGAAGGGGAGGTACTACTGACTTCTAGTGGAAAGAGACCAGGGATGTCACTGAGGCACAAGACAACCTGTCATCCCAGCCCTCGGGAGGCTGAAGTAGGAGGATCCCTGTGAGCTTGAGGCCAGCCTGGGCTACAGAGTGAGTTCCAGGTCACCCTGGGCTAGAGTGAGACCCTACCTCAAAAACAATGATAAAACTGCTTCTAGAATCACACCAGGGCTCAGAGGGCTGAAAGGACAAAGGTCCCGTTGTAGAGGCCCCGCCATCCAAGCCTGATCAGAGAATGTTCTAGAAGCTCCATACTGAGGTCAAGAGCACTCGGGCCAGGACTGGGGAGATGCCTTCACAGAGAGGACACCCCCAAATCACAATCACATCCCCCCAGTTCTCCATCCTGCTCCTACGGTGGTCAGCAGGACGAGGGACTTACATTGTCGATGGTGGCGATGAACAGCAGCGCTGCGGAAACGATGTGGAAGACAATGATGGAGGCAAGAATCACCAACATGTTGGCACAGCAGGGTGGCCGACGGGCAGCCGAAAGCCCAGAGAGGGAGGAGCCTGGCTAAAGAGGGCTGGAGAGAGAGAAATTCAAACTTGACACTGGCCCAATGAAATTCAGATAAGCAACAGCTTGTCTTGTTTTGGCTTGATTTTGCAAGGTAGGGTCTCCCTGTAGCCCGGCTGACCTGGAATTCATATGTGGTCTCAGGGTGGCATCGAACTCACAGCGATCCTCCTGCCTCTGTACCCCCTCCTCCAGTGCTGGGATGAAGGTGTGTACCACCATGCCAGGCTTTGTTTGTTTATTTGTCGTTTTATTGTTTGGTTTTTGTTCTTTTTTGAGGTAGGGTCTCACTCTAGCCCAGGCTGACCTGGACCTCACTCTGTAGCCCCAGGCTAGCCTCAAACTCATGCCAATACTCCTACTTTAGCCCCCACCTCACCTGGCCAGATAAGCAGCTTTTGGAAAATCAAAATTAGCTCTTATCATCCTACCTGCAGATTGGATTCTCTCCTAGTACTCAGGAGGCTGAGTGAGACCTTAACTTGGAAAAAAATAAATAAAAAACCCTCCAATTCAGGAAAGCACTGCTTTTCCTCAGCAGGCACTGGGTCATGGGCAAACTCTCTGTGTTAAAATATTCCAGAACGCTTTGTCTGAATACTCCATAAAATGACAAAAGTAAGCATGATACAAAATGATTCCTAACGATCTGGCCACTTCGAAAGCCAGTCCTCTCTGAACTCTTAATAGTTATCCATTTGTACACCAATGGCTGCTAAAACAAGGAAGCCATGTGTAGCAGGCAGGTGCATTTAATTTGGGCTCCAATCCCACAAAAACTACATTTCCCAGACAGCCTTTCTGTCTGGATTGGAGGCCATGTTCCCTCCCTGGAAAGGAGTCTCTGGGATGGGGTGGGCACTGAAACCTCAGACCTTGACCAAGACTGTGATTGATGAACATGAACTTGGATGTTAAGCCACTGAGGTTTCCAGGCAATTAAAAAACCCTGGTACTGCCGGGTGTGGTGGCGCATGCCTTTAATCCCAGCACTGGGAGGCAGAGGTAGGAGGATCACCATGAGTTCAAGGCCACCCTAAGACTACAGAGTGAATTCCAGGTCAGCCTGGAGACCCTACCTCGAAAAACAAAAACAAAAACAAACAAACAAACAAAAAACCCAGGTAGGATCATTTGAATGATGTTCAACAGGAAGGAAAGGGAAGTTGGGGAGAGAGAATGTGTGTGTGTGTGGGGGGGGGCATGTCAGGGCCTTTTGCTGCTGTAAACACACTCCAGATGCATGTGCTTAGTGCTTTGGGTTTTAGGTGGGTCCTGGGGAATCAAACCCCAGTTGTCAGACTTTGCAAGCAAATGTCTTTGACCTGAGCCACCTCTCCAGCCCCAGAATGATGAAATTTTAGCCAATTGTTATTTTTTAAAATTTATTCATTTTCAAGGAGAGAGGGAGAGAGAGAGAACACCAGGGCCACCACCTTGTGGGTCTGGCTTATGTGGGTCCTGGGGAATTGAACCTGGGGCCTTGGGCACTGGAGCAAGTGCCTTAACTGCTGAGCCATCTCTCCAGCCCTAGCCAATTATTTTAAATTCTTTTTTCTTTTTTTGAGACAGCATCTCAACCTAGCTCAGGCTGACCTAGAATTCACTCTGTAGCCCAGGCTGGCCTCAAACTCACAGTGATCCTTCTAACTCAGCCTCCTAAATTCCTGGGATTAAAGGTGCATGCCACCACTCCCAGGTTTTTTTTTCTATTTTAATTTACATGTATGTATGTATGTATGTATGTATGTATGTATGTATGTGTATATGTGTGTGAATGTATGTGTGTATATGTGTGTGTGAATGTATGTGTGTATGTGTGTGTATGTGTATGTATGTGTGTGTGTGTGTGTGTGTGTGTGTGTGTGTGTGTGTGTGTGTGTACGTGCCACAGTATGTGTGCGGAGGTCAGAATATAACTTTTGAGGTGTCTGCTCCACCTTCTTGAGAACAGGGTCTCTTGTCCCCACAAACAAACTGCCAGTCTGCACACAGACTTTCAGCCTAGCTGGCCTGAGAGTTGGATCCTTCTGACTCCATCTCCCATTGGGGTGGGCATGTGGGATCAGAGATTCATACAGATTTTGCATCCAGCTTTACATGGGTGCTGGGAACTGAACTGGGGTGGCAGGCATGTGCCTTTAACCACTGAGCCATCTCCCCAGACTTTAGCCCGGTTTTAAGTAGAATAACACACACACACACACACACACACACACACACACACACACACACTTTTTTTTTAAAAGAAGGTCTCTATTGATCATGTTTCTTTTTAAAAATATTTTATTTATTTATGAGAGAGAGAGAGAGAGAGAGAGAGAGAGAATACGGGTGCACCAGGGCCTCCAAACCACTGCAAATGAACTCCAGACACAAGCTCCCTCTTGTGCATCTGGCTGTATATGGGCACTGGGGAATCGAACTCTGGTCCTTCTGCATTGCAGGCAAACGCCTTAGTCGCTAAGCCATCTCTTCAGCCCCCCCCCTCACATTTTTATCCTGAACCATTTGAGAATAAATTGCCAAACTTCTTTATCTCTAAGTATTTTATAAAGTGTATTTCTGAAACACAGAGGAATTTTCTCACACAGCTACAGTGTGACAGTCACAATTAAGAAATCTAGCATTATATGGATTCTATGGGGCTGGAGACAGGGCTGCTGTGTCTGGAGATTCTTTTTTTTAAATATTTATTTGTTTATTTATTTTCTTTATTAAGCAGAGAGATGAGAGAGAGAGAGAGAGAAAGAGAGAGAGAGAGAGAGAGAGCACCAGGGCCACCACCTTGTGGGTCTGGCTTATGTGGGTCCTGGGGAATTGAACCCAGGGCCTTAGGCACTGGAGACAAGTGCCTTAAATGCTGAGCCATTTCTCCAGCCCTGTGTCTGGATTCTTCCGCTAACCATCACCTTTTCAAGGTTCACCCTAAAGCGTGCCCAAGGACTTATTCTGAGGTTAAGTAGGGATCCTAGTGTGACAGTCAGGTGTGTGCAGAGACCACCACTATCCTTCCAGCCCCTCCCCTTGAGGGGGAGGTGTCTAGTGAGAGCTACAACCTAGGTGCTAAAACTGATTGGTCAGATATGAACCAATCAGTTGTCTCTCTGACTCACCTGGGGAGGACTTAAAACTAGCTTCCCTAGAGGAAGGCCCTCTTCCCCCACATGGCAATGGAGTAGGACTGCTGACCCAGGCCTCAGGGAGGTAAGGCCTGTACCCCTACCCCAGCTGAGGGCTGGGGTAGGGGGGCAGGCTCCAGACCTTTCTCTCATGAACCTCTCTTTTTCATAAAGGGAGCTTTCTGTTATCTTTTCTTAGGCTGTTTATTTAACTAAATAATATAAGCTCTGTAAACTCTCTGACACGTGTTTTCCTCACACTGGTGGCAGGAAAACTCTATAACTTCCCCATCCAACTCCCCTTTTCCTGATCTACTAAATTAGAATAAATGTGTAACTAAAATTTAATTCTGTCCCTGTGTACAATTCTTTGGCATTAGAGGACAAGAACTCGGAGTAGGAGGAGGGGGAAGGGACGATTCCAAAACTCTCTCTCTCTCTCCCCGCATTGCTTACGGATATTAATTATCAGCAACCTGTATCACTAGCTTTCATGCAACTTTCACCTCAGGCTTCTTGGAATCATTTACGGTCACCTTCTGCCTGTCCACTGGTTCTGCTCTGACGCACTTGGTCTCCTCCATTTTTCCCTCTGGGAGGCCTGAGGCTCCGGGACTCACACAGGGAGCCAGGAGCTGTGTGGGTCCACTCAGCGCTTGCATGCCTCACCACTCAGAGATTCTTCCAATTCTTTCCAAAGGGACAAATTCCCCTTTGTTTAGTCCTTCGTCACCACCACACGCTGCCTCCAAATCATTGCATTTCTGACCCTTGGGAAAAAAGTTCCCAGACAATGCTGGATGTCACATTCATATGCCCAAAGGCATGTCCATCGTGGCCCGAACTTCCAGGACAATCGTGGCGTCACACACAGACACGAAAGCATGTGGACACAAAGCTAAAACTTCAGAGCCAACTCTTTCTCAAAACGTGGAATTCAGCTATTACAAGACATGGTTTTGGATGGTGCGGTGTTAAATAACAGTGAATTGCACATTGAGGAGTAAGTCCCCGTTCTAAGCCTTTCAAGCAACCCAAAGAAAAGGACCCAGCCTGGTGCTAGTCTGTCTCTAGCACCCTTTTTGTCCACAAGAAAGAAAGGAGGAATTTTGGGTAGGCCACAGTTCACACTGGAATTTAATAATTCTATGGTGAGTGCACTATATTTGGTTTTTAAGGGTTTTGTTTTTCGAGGTAGGGTCTCACTGTAGCCCAGGCTGACATGGAACTCACTATGTAGTCTCAAGCTGGCCTCAAACTCAGTGCATTACCACACCCAGCCCAGTATTCTTTCTTTCAAAACTAATATCATTCATATTGGTAATATACAACATCCTTTCCAAAACTAATTGTGGTCGTTTGAATAATGTCCCCAGAAAGGATTAAAGGTTTATTAAAATTGTAAATTGTCTCCAGCCAGTTCTGGCTGGAGGAGGTGTGTCACCTTGGCCAGATCCTACTAGGGTTCAGCCCTAAGGTGTTTCTGGGGTGGGTCTGGAATTCTAGCTTTACATATGCAAAAAGCAGTCTGAGCTCAAGCCTGGAGTTCCTCTTGTTTGCTAGTTTGGAGTGTGCTTGCTTGCTTGAGGTGCTGGTGGTGGGCTTCTGTCTCTATCTCTGCTTGCTTCTGTGAAAGGGGAGCAGCCTTTTTCCTTAACTTCCCCTGGATCTGTTACCTCAATAAATTCTTTCCTCCCCAAAATTGTGCCTGGTTTGGAGATTCATCCCAGCAGCAGTGTGGCTGACTACGACACTAAAGATTAAAGTTTTAAAGTGAGTCTTATATGAAAAACACAATGGAATGCTAGGCACTCAGGAGCTAAAGCCAGGAGGATACGGAGTTCAAGGCCAGCCTCAGCTACATATATAGGAAGTTTACGACCAGCCTCATCTCCTGAGACCCTATCTCAGAAAATGACTCAGTGGTTCAAAGCACTTGCTGTGCAAAGCCTGCTGGCCAGTTCCGATCTCCAGACCCCAAGTCAGAGCCACACACAAGTAGCACATGTGTCTGTGGTCCTAACATGCCTGTGGCAATGAATCCTGACACTCAAAGCTTGCGGGTCACAGCAGCAAAACAAGATCCCAAAGTGTCTCTGACTTCCTTGTGCATGCCATGGTAGTGGGCATACACACACACACACACACACACACACACACACACACACACACACACACACACACGAAGGCAAAAGAAAAAAAGAGCGAGAGAGGAGGGGAGGGTATGAAGAGAAAGAGAAAAAAAAAACCCTATGTAAATAAAAAGACGTGGACCCCCATATTAAAGAATGGTTCTTATGTCAACTACATGATGACCAGGAGGTCCTGCTTTTTGAATTCCTGAGGATGCTTTCAAGTTGGAAATTTTAGACATCAAGGATATACTCCAATAGAGAAAGGGCTAAGTTTTTGTACGAGCTCAAGGTCTGGGGCTGTAGAAGGTGGGCGAGGGGTTATTTTATTATTTTTAAAAATTCTGTTTGTTTTTGAGGTAGAGTCTCACTCTATCCCAGGATGGCCTTGAACTCACAATGATGCTCCTACCTCTGCCTCCCAAGTGCTGGGATTAAAGGCGTGCGCCACCACGACTGGTTTACGAATTATTTTAAACCATTGAGTGCCCGTGACAATTAGGAACTAGGGAAGCTGCAGACTCGTCTGTGATGACATCTGGAGTTCAGATCTCCAGTGAAATCAATGGCAGAACTTGTGAGGCGGGAACCTTGCTGGCGACCTCAACGAAGTCCCTGGAGGCTGCAACTTCTGAGTAGAGGAAATCCACGCATCTTTGGAAGCAAGAACCCTTCACTCCTGCATCTCTAAGCAAAATAAGTCTCCCTTGGCTTTTGTCACCTCTGACCCCAGTCTTCCTGTCCCCTGGCTTCTCTGTTTCTGGTGCACCTATCCAGAGATATTTGTGATGAGGAACACTCGTTACCCACTGCCCCTGTTTCTGGGTGGAGGACCCTGCACCCTTGTAAGGTCCTGTGTTACGCCCTCATTCCTCTGTTCCTGATTGGAGGGGACATAACTGTCTGCTTTTTGGATTGGTTGCGCTCATTCATCCAGGGTAGCACTCTCTCCTTATAGAGCTCTGGCTGGCCTGGAACTCCCGCTGTAGACCAGGCTTGCCTCGAACTTCCAGACTCCTCTGGCCTCTGCCTCCAGAGTCCTGGGAGCGCAGGTGTGTGTCCACAGGCCCAGCACAATGAACACACTATCTTTGCACACTTGTGTTAGTAGATCCGAAAGCAGGATTCCTGGAAGTAGACATGCTGAGTCAGATTATGTAGTTAAGGTATATTATTTGTAATTTACGCTTTAAATTTAATTGACTAATTGCATCAGCCTTGACCTTCAGTGGGTGTCTCCTACTAGGCCAACTCTTACTCAGGATGTGAGTCATGCTGCCGAGGTATGGACGTACCATGTGGCCCCTAGAAGTCCAGTCCTGGCATATGTGGACTCAGCAGCTGCATCGCCAGCATCACTGCCCAGCCCTGTCCCCTCCGGAGAGCCTCAGGATCAAAGAGCTCCCGGGCTTTGTGTCCTGTGTGGAACCTGGGGTGGCTTCAGAATTAAGCCTTCTGTTCTTCCTCTCGGAGAACAGAAACGTGCATCCACCTTCCCTTGGTCTGCTGCCAGGCTTGCCAGAGAGTTCCCTGGCACAGCGTCTCCTCTGCCCTCAGCACACTCCTCCTAGTCTAGGTCTCGGTGCAAATGGCCTCTCTTCAGAGAAGCATCCCTGGTCACTCTATGCCAAGCCAGTGCTTCTAGTGTCCCTTCTTAGGAGGACTTGTACCATGTCAGGACATCATACTTGCCTCTCCTCGTTTACTGCCCACCCACCCCCATGCTGGCTGCCCACCTCCACTTGTCTGTCTTTTCCCTCTGTTTTCATGTCCTCCCTCTTTGGTTTCATCTTTCCTCCATTTCTTCTTAGCCTTCTTCCTCCATCTCCTCTTCTTTTCTAAATCCCTGCAGATCTTTTGTTGCACAAGGCCAGATGCCAGCCTGGTTAGACTCGTCCTTCGCAGACACATCTCCTGCCCCATCTGCTCTGCTGTGCTGGGCTCTATTCAGCGACTACAGCTATGATGGAGAGCCATGCGCCACCCATCCATGGCCTTCTTCAGGGAAGACTAGCAAATCCCACCCAGGCCACCGTAACTCCAAGGCCTGTAGGAGCTCAAGCAGATCCCAGAGGATGGGTGGCCAGAGGGGCCATCCCACATGAGAACGAGGCCCATCACGATCAAAGGTCCATTTATATGCGTCTCTTCATGTTGACCTTATGAGGCTGGCTGCAAAGGAAATGATGAGAGAACCGAAGCTAACCCTTGGCTTCCCGATTCCAAATCCAAATCCAAATCCAGGGCATTTTTCAGTCTTCCCTCTCCTACTCACACGCTTGGGGCTGAAGGAAAGCAGAGCCTGGCTGATGACTCATGGGTCCTCCCGTGCCCAGAGGCAACGCTCACTCTGCCACTGGGGAAGGGCATTGCTTTGGGTTCTCTGGATGACCAGAAGGCCTCTGGACTACTCACAGGCAGCCTAGGGTCGTCCCCTCCTGTCTTTCTTTCCTTCACAAAGTCCCCACAGCGGGAGCCCTGCCCCTTTGCTGGTGCCAAGAGGAAATGGCTTTGGCACGGGCTCCAGGAGAGCCAGAGTCCAGCCAGCTCCCACCCAAGGAGGCCATGCTGTCTGATGAGCATTCCTTTTTCCTCACTACCCTCATCCTTACAAGTGCTGCCTACCATTGACACCAGCTCCCAGAGGCAGGGGCTCACACAGCAGACCAGAGCAGACAGAGCTGCTTGGTGAGGTGCTCCAGCTAGTGCTCCAACCACAGCCTTGTGCAGCCGAAGGGAGAGCTGGGGAGCACTCCAGGATCCACTCCCGAGTGAGTGTTTCACCCCAGGGCTGGCCAGGACCCAGGTCCCTCCCACTGCCCCCCAAGACTCTACCACCAAGCCACCCCTCCCCCCATCCCAAGCAGAAGACAAAGATCAGCTCAGCCTTCTGCCCTGGTGCTTGGACACCCGCCAGCTGGGAATACCCAGGCATCCGAGAAGCCTTGGGGATAGCAGAAACCCATGTACCCTGGGCAGTCCAGCTTCGGGCTCAGGCTTCATGCTGAGGCTCCGGGCACGAGGCCAGGTCTTGGCTCTGTCCAGAATCAGCCACCAGCAAGACATTGGAATTTGGCAGTATTCCAGTGCAGAAGCCAAGGAGGATGAGCCTGTCTGGACAGCCATGGGTCCTCCATCCCATGGGGATCATAATAACTGTGACACCAACAGTATGGACGGCCAGTATGAATTGCCTAGAATGTGCCAGACACTCTTCTGAGCTCTTCATGAGTGTTAACTTACTCATCAAATGCTGATACATGGGCTGATATACTTGCCCATTGTATAGATGAGTTAAACAAGGCCCAGAGAGGTTAGGCAACTTCCCTGAGGTCACACCGCTCATAAAGTCTGGAGGTGGGATTTGAACCCAGGCAGTTGAATTTTCCTTCCATTTTGGGGTTCTGTTAGTCAAAGGCCTGAGGAGGTTTCCATCCAAAGCCCTGGGACAACATGTGACTTTGTAGGTAGTCACAGCTACCTATCAGTCCTGTAGATAAGGGAGGCGGAGAACACAGTCATGCCCATTTTCTCCAGGCTAAAAGCTCTCGTGTCACTTCATGAAGGGAACGGACATCTGTCAGGGAGGGACAGGGCTCTGAGAAGGATGGGCAAGGATTATGGATGGTCCATTTGCTAGGTGAGAAATCAAAGTCAAAGGATTTGTTGGGGCTGGGAAGACAGCTCAGTTGCTAAAGCGCTTGCCTCATGAAGACCTGAGTTGAATCCCTTGAGTTCTACGTGAGAAAGCTGGGGATGGTGGTGTGCCTGGCATCCCCATGCTGGGGAGGCGTGGCAGGAGGACCCCTGGAGCTTGCTGCCAGCCAGGCTAGCCTAAATGGCAAGCTCCAGGTTCAGGGTGAGACCCTGTCGCAAAAAACATGGTGGATGATGTGCCTGAAGAATGACACCCGAAGTTATCCTCTGGCCTCCACACATTGGCCCTGAATACACATGAACATGCATACACACATGCACCACACACACACACACACACACACACACACACACACACACACACACACGCGCAAGATTTATTCACCTAGGTTCACAGTTGGCGGAACTAGGGTTCAAGCCCCAGATTTCTGAATGCTTACCTATCACTCATTGTTTTAAAAATTTATTTCTACAGTGAATCCCAGATCAACCTGGGCTAGAGTGAGACCCTACCTTGAAAAACAACAAAAAATCTTTATATGCAAGAAGGAGATAAAGAAGAGAGAGAGAGAGAGAGAGAGAGAGAGAGAGAGAGAGAGAGAGAGAGAGAGAGGGAGGGAGAGAGAGAATGGGAATGTGGGAATGCCAGGGCCTCCAGCAGCTGCAAACAAACTCCAGATGCATGCACCACTCTGTGCATCTGGCTTTATATGGGCATTGGGGAATCGAACCTGGGTCATTAGACTTCACAGGCAAGTACCTTAACTGTTGGGCCATCTCTCCAGCCCCCTTACTATTTTAAAATGGAGTCATTATTCATGTCACTATAGCAACCGAGCACCCATTACATATAGAGTCCTGCTACACATGGATGAGTGAGGTCTATGCTCTGTATGCCGAAGAGCAACTGAGTCCCACAGGAAAGGGGAGAATAAAAACAGAGACATTACTTGTTGGCACACGTGTGGAGTGGCTGACCTTGGTGGAGGAAGCGATGCCCAAGCTGGGTCTCCAAGGTGAACGGTTTGCCAGAGAGAGACGCAAAGAGCAGTGTCAACTACCCCAAGATTCAGCACTCATGTGAGGAGAGTGGGTGCCGGGCATGGCCTTGACCACAACCAGAACCTTCTTTGGGACAGAGCTGTGGGGCGGCTGCAGTGAGAAAGCTCCAGGCCGGATGGCCTCGCTGCCAAGCGCTGAAGGAAGAGGACAGCAGTTCAAAACAAAACCATTCCAGGAAATTCAGGAGAAGGGAACACTCCCCAACTCAGCCATGAGGCCAGCACTACCCTGGGCCCCAACCAGACAAAAACAGTGCAAGGAAAGAAACGGATCAAACTCCCCCTTAGTATAAATAAAAATGCTTTTCAAGTTTTAGCAGCTCCAATCCTCCCATTGAGGGGTGGGAATGCCCAAAGCGTGGGTTTAATCCCCAGCACCGCACAATGTAGGCATGGCGGCACATGCCTATGATCCCAGCACTCAGGAGGTGGAGGCAGGAGGATTAGAAGTTGAAGGTCACCCTCAGCTACAACAGTGAGCTCAAGGTCACCCTGGGCTACATGAGACCCTGTCTCAAAAACAAACCAACAACAAGAGACAGACTCCTGGGGGTTCAGACACCTGTTCCCCAGCCAACAGTGCTGTTTTGGGAGACCTTGAGATCTTCGGGAGGTGAGGCCTGGCTGACAGAAGCAGGTCCCTGGGATGGGCTTCAAAGGTCATTGGTCCCTGGTTCCTTCACTCTCTACTTCCTGGCCCACCACACACTCTAACTGCCAGGCTTTCCCTGCCATGATGGACCCAAATCTCTCTGAAACAGAGATCTAGGGGAAGCCTCCCTCCCTAGACCACATGGTTCATAGATAGGCATTTCCAGCCAAGAGCCCAGCCTCTAGCCAAGCACAGCCCAAAATGCCCACCTGCAGAATCATACACTAAACCCATGCTTTCCATTTATGCTGTCATATTCGGGGAGTGTTTGTTACACAGCAAGAGCTGACTGACACTGTGGAGACGGCATTGTTTTATTAGATTCAGCGCTCTCTAAGGACAGTAGCTACATCTTCATCGTCTCCCCCAGTGTCAAAGTTGCTCAGCAAACACTTGTTTAGAGCTTGAGTGGAGGTTCTAGCAGTGTCCCCTGGATCCAAAAAGTCCCTCCTCTATCAGGAAATGGCATCCTTTTTACTGAGCACACAGCTTTAGGAGGGACACTCATGGAGCAGTGAGGGAGGAAGGGACACTTCACAGTCAGATCGCCCCATCCCCAGTCTAATACCTGCTGGATGTTTGCTAGCCTGCGCGGCTTCTACAGAACAGTTAATAACTGACTGACCTTTGCCAGTGACTGCAGTCTGACCCGGTCAATGACACAGCTCACCACCGGCTGGGCTGCTATCATCCAAGGAGTTCCCTGTAATTATGCCATCCAGCACACCCCCTGGGCAGCCCAGAGAAGGTGCTTAGAGTACACAGCATGCCAGCATGAGGCAGGGCTGACTCAGATCAAGTTGCCAGAGGTGAGGCAGGTGTCAAATTCAGGGTGTTCCCCATCCTCACACCCATTAGGTTAGAGAACTTTGCTTCCCAGAGCATCTCGTATAAGTGACTTTGAAGTAATTCAAATGCACTCCATTTACCAGCCAGTTTCTCTTTCCTAAGGGACAAGAGCCGTCATTTCTGTAAACAGATTTTGCAGGTCCAAGGAACCTCAAGACCAGAGAGCCAGGGCACCACCTGGTTAACAAGTAAGTTAATACAGGAAGGAGATGGGGTTGAATGGAGCAGGAAGCATCGGTGCAAAGCAGCCAGGAAACTGCTGAGCTGGAGAGGTGGCTCAGTGGGGAGACAGACAGACCCAGCTGGGTTCTATTCCCAGCACCACATAAAACAGGGTGTAATGACTCAAGCCTATAGTCCCAGGAGGACCAGAAATTCTTCCATTACAAAGCAAGTTTGAGGTTAGCTACATAGAACCTTATTGCAAAAATAAATTAATAAAGCCAGGCGTGGTGGCGTATGCCTTTAATCCCAGCACTCGGGAGGCAGAGGTAGGAGAATCACCATGAGTTCAAGGCCACTCTGAGACTATATAGTGAATTCCAGGTCAGCCTGGGCTAGAGTGAGACCCTATCTTGAAAAACCAAAATAATAATAATAATAATAATAATAATAATAATAAATTAATAAAAAGAGGGGGAAGGACAGAGGCTGGAGTTAGATTGATCAGTGTGCAGCCTGCAACTGCTTTGTGCCTCAGTTTCCCCACACAAAACTGGGGGTGACATGGGCACACCTGGCCTCCTGGGACAGCTGGGAGATAGTTAAATGTGTTTTAGAAGAGAGCCTTACCCACTGCACATGCTGTGGGCCCCTGATCATCACCAGTCAAGGTCAAGGACTCGCTGGACCTTTGTAAAGTGAAGTCCCCGGAAGAAAGCCACATCCACTTCTGCGATTGTGGAGAGGTGGAATGCTGCAGACCCAGACCCCACAATTACCTTGGGCTACCTTTAGTCCCTCATGACCATTCACTGTCCACCTGTGACTCTCAGATAAACCCATCTGGAATGTCTCCACCTAGCAGACCATCAAGCCAAAAGCTAAGAATGTCACTGGACAGGCACCTGAAACCGAAAGCAGAGACCGCCCAACTTTGCTGTCATCTCTCTGCTTGGTGTCCCCACCGTTATATTTGACAAGTGACTAACTCTATGACTTCTGTTTGTTCTGTGACAATAAAAGGTTCACCTAACTCCTTCTATGATAGACCATGTCATTCAGGACAACCTCCATCCCTGTTCTCACTCATGATTGGCTCAGAATAAACTCTTACTCTTTTTGGAGTGACAGCTGTCTTTTGTACCCATCACCTTCCGGGGTCTTTCCTTCCCATCCTGATATTGCCACCATTTTTTCCTCCCATCCGCCGCCACCATGATAGATAGGAGGAGCCACCCGAGCTGTCTACAGGGGAGGGAGGATTGGGAACAAGCCACAGCCAACTCAGAGCCTGGAGACAATTAGGGGATGTCTCAGGTCTGATGACAGCTATGCCCATGGTGACATTTCCCTAAATCTGTCATCTGCTCAATCAGTTTTTCAAGTATGTCTGTGTGCCCCCAAGCTCGGTTTTGAATCTGGCATTCTCTTGAGAGGAAGCCTCCGAGTTAGGGAGCCAGCTCAGGGGTTCAAACCTGCTGAGCTGGGTTTGATTCCCCAGCACCCACGTAAAGCCGGATGCAAAGTGCATCTGGAGTTTGCAGCAACTAGATCGAGCACACACACACACACACACACACACACACACACACACACACACAGAGGCAAAATAACTAAATAAAATTCAAATAAGAGGAAGCCTTCCATCACAACTGAAATGGAAAGTCAGCATCGGCCACCCTGAGTAGCAGTGCTGGGAGAAAGAAATACAGTGAGAACGAAAGGATGTTAGGAGATTCCTACCAAAAGCTCCAAGGCCAAGGCCAGCTTTCTATTTTCTTTGATAAAACAGGATGTCACACGTGTGGGGGAAGTTTTAAAGAAATGTTAACACGGATCTGAGATTTCCTCGTTAAAGGGTTGAAAGGAAACTACAAAAGAAGTGATTTAAAGGGATTGTTGGGGCTGGAGGAATGGCTCAGCAGTTAAGGTGCTTGCCTGCAGACAAAGTCCAAGGACCCTGGTTCGATTCCCCAGTACCACGTAAAACCGGATTTTACGTGGCCCATGCATCTGGAATTTGTTTGCAGTGGCTAGACACACACACACACACACACACACACACACACACACACACACACACACAATTTTTTAAGAGAAAACGGATTGTTTTACCTGAGGCCATAAGTCTGGCCTCACTAAAGTGTATGTGGGAGTTTGTTTCGTTCCTGGTTTATTTTGTGGTGCTGGGCACTGAAGCCAGGGTCTGAGTGCATGCTAAGCAAGCATTATACCTACCTTGAGCTCCATTTCAAATCCCCTTTTTACTTTTTATTTTATTTTTATTTTGAGACAGGGTCTCAGTAAGTAGTCCAGGCTGGCAGCTCACATCTCCACTGCTAGCCAGGAAGGAAAGCCTGGCTTATTTTTGTAGCACACAGTTCCCTTTGTATGTGCCCTGGAATTGGGGATCTTGTTGAAGCCCAATGCCAGTCTGACTCTTGGACCCTAAACTTTAAACAAGGGTTCTGGAGGGAGGGTATCTGGAACCAGGAACCAGGACAGGGCTGGGCATACAATCAAAACCTGGATATTTCACCAGAATGAGATGGTAAGAGCCTATTGCTGAAGGGCCCACAGGCTTGGGCTGCAGGTCACTGAGAAATCACGGTGGAGCTGAGCTGGAAACCTCCTCCCTGTTAACCAGGTGACAGAAAGCTGGAAAAAGCTATGGCTGCCTGCAGCCCTATGGGAGAGAGAAGTCATCAACGGTGGTGAACAGCAGTGGACCTGACAAGCCTTAAGACGGGCCAGTCAGACCAAATGTGCCAACTGGGGCAACAGTGGCACATCTATGTGGGGGAAACCAACTGTTCTTTAATTGGACTGGAGGTCTGCTCCACGGGAGGGAATACATGTCTGGTACTGAAGACCTAGTCATAAGCCTATGGTGGGGAGGGTCATGAGCCCTAGGGGAGTAACACCTGTTGTCTGGCTAAATGCATATATTATGCCAACCAAACTGCCTTAGAAGCACTTTTATTTTAATATTCATATCCATGTAATAATACTACTCTCACTTTGTCTAGAGAAGCTTCTCTTTTTCAGATGGCGGTGACCACTGGGATAACTCAAAAGACACCATAGTGCTGAGAAGAAATGACAGTGGAGTGTTTAGCACTGGGACATCTCCATCATACTTCCCAGGGCTCAGGGTCTATTGTGGAAGAGGTGATGGAAAGATTGTAAGAGCCAAAGGAAGGGGAGGACTGCCTACAACACAAACTTCCAGGCACAAAATGGCCTTGATATTCATGATTTCCCAGTGCCTGATAATACCTACACATAATGGGAGGAAAAGATGATGACACCGAAACAAAACAGAGATATAAGGGAGGGTGGGGAGGGAATTATAATGGTTTACTGTCTATAATTATGGAAGCTATCAATAAAAAGTTTAAAAAAATAAAAGAAGAAAAAAAAAAAACACCTGGGCACACAGGGCGATCAGGACCCTCCCATGCTGCGGGTGGGAAGGGACAATGACACAGAGGCTACAGAGGAGTCAGGCAGCTCCTCAGACAGTCAGACATGGGACAATCACAGGACCCAGCATTCTGCTCCCAGGCATATGCCCAAGAGAACTGAGCACACACATTCTCGATAAAAACTGTATGTGAGTGTTCAAATCAACGCTATTCACAGTCAGACGCAACCCACACATCTACTATGGAATGAATGACTGAACCATGTATAGCCATACCATGGAGTATTACTCAGCCACGAAAATAAACAAGTGCTGATACTTGCTCTGATAATGATAAACCTCAAGAGCATAATGCTAAAGTCAGACACTGAAGGCCATGCATTACATCACTTCATTTCTATAAACAGCCAGTGTGCCCAGCTAGCTCAGTGGGTAGGGCGTGAGACTTACACACACATCTAGAGAAGGCAAATGCAAAGAGCCAGAAAGCGAACCAGCGTTGCTGAAGGGTGATGGGGAATGGGAAACCGGTGGGGATGGCTCACAGCTAAACGATGCAAGTTTCTTGTTGAGGTGAACACACTCTAAAATTTACTGTGATGGTTACACCTATCTGAATATACTAGAACACAATGAATCACACTCTTTAAAAAACTCACTTAAGGACTGCAGAGATGGCGCAGTGGTTAAGACATTTGCCTGCAAAGCCTAAAAACTGTAGGTCGATTCTCCAGTCCCCACAGAAAGTCAGATGCACAAAGTGGTGCATGCATCTGGAGTCCATTTGCAGTGGCTGGAGGCCTTGGTGTGCCTATTCTCTGTCTTATCTCTCTGCTTGCAATTAATTTTTTAAAAAAAATCAAAATGATTAAAAATAAAGCGATTCAGAGTTCCCCATAGGCTGGTATTTCAATGGTGGGTTGGACACCATGAGGAACCAGTAACCTAAGCCTGTTACCCCTGATAACGAGGTGAGGACAAGCCTGGGGTTAGGAGCTGAAGGAGTAGCCTGAGCTAGGAGATGAACCCGGGTGCAGGAGTGTAGGGAACCCAGTGACATCATCTCCTTCTTGGAGATAGCAGTGGTACAGTGGATGATGGCAGGGACTCAACCCAGCCCCTGGAACCCACCAAGGCTAGCCCAGGAGTACAGACACAGGAGTGCCAGCCATGGGGTTCCAGAGTGGTTCTCTGGCAGGATGGGGCTTTGTGACTCCGAGTTCTGTGTCCCCTTGAGGAAAACAAAACAGAGTGGGGTGATGATTTCCCCTCAGAAGGGCCACACAGCAATCAAGGACCTTTGACCTTTCTTGAAGACAGAATAGGGCCGAGGCTGATGCTCATGTTGCTGAGCACGCCCAAGGCCGAGTTCAGTCCCTACACTGCAAAAGAAAATAAAAATACTAGGCTGGCCCCAATCTCCCAATCACCCCTCTTGCACCACTACACCTAGCTCAAGAGTCTGAGTCTTTTCTTTTTCTTTCTTTTTTCCATCTTGCAAGGTGGGATCTCACTCTAGCCCAGGCTGACTTGGCACTCACTCTGTAGTCCCAGGCTGGCCTCAAACTCACAGTGATGCTTCTACCTCTGCCTCCGGAGTGCTGGGATTAAAGGCATGTGCCACCATGCCTGGCTTCTTCTTGTTTTGTTTTGCTTGGGGGTGGAGGGTTGGTTTTGTTTTTTGGAGATAGGGTCCACCACACCTTCTTTGCTTTCTGTCCTGATTGGGTGGGTCGTGCTCGGGTTTCTGCTATGTCTGGCAGGAATGAACCAGAAAATGCCACGGGACACAGGAATAGAAGATGCTGTCTCCATCTGTCCCTAGTTTATAGATGAGACAATGGATGGCGAGAGGGGAGCCTGCCTGAGGTCATGGCGCCAGTGAAGGGTGGACTGAGACCCAGCTGTCCGTCACCCCATTCCTGCAGCAGTAAAGCTGCTCACACACAGCAAGGCCTGGGCCCAGCCAACATGCAGTCCCATAAGGGCGGCCTGCAAGACAAGCAGTGCACCATTCGGGCCTCAGTTCTGACCACTAAAGTCAGAACGGCTGGTATGGGTCCCCATAGAACAGTTGTTATTTGGCACCCACTGGGGACTGATTTCAGGATGCTCCATAAACACCCAAATCCAAAAATGTTCATTTACCTTCCTTACAATGGGACAGGGCTGGAGAGATGTCTCAGCAGGCAAGAGTAATTGCTGTACGAGCAGGAGGATCTAAGGTTCATCCCCAGCTACACACACACACACACACACACACACACACACACACACACACACACACACAGGTGAAAAGCGGGGCATGGCCATGCGTGCCTGTCACCCCAGTGCTAAGGGGAGAAGAGCCAGGAGGCTCACTGGGACTCAATGGTCAGCCAGTCTGAACAACAGCAGCCCCAGGTCCAGTGAGGGACTCCATCTCAAGAAAATATCACAGAAGAACGACAGAGGAGGACCCCTGATGTTGTCCGCCAGTCTCCCCATGTGGGCACATGGGACACACACACCTGCACACGCCTGCATGCGCACGTGTGCACACACACGTAGTAAATAAAAGGACGGTATTTGCATACAACCTACCTTGTCCTCTCCCATGCTTTTCAGCATCTCCAGGTGACTAATACCAGCTCCCAGGATGTAAATACTATGGAAATGCTATCATACTGTATGGCTTTGAAAAGCAGAAAGGCATTTTAAACAGTGGGATCACATAACTGAATGTGGAAGCCGCAACCAATCTGTGGCACTATTAAGTGTTTCTGAATGTGCAATGACCAGAAATGAATTCCAAATCACGTGCATAATGAATCCGAGGTGTTTCTGGCGGCATTGACCTATGTTGCATGGCGTGACCTCACTGCAGCCTTGGTTTGGACACACGACAGGTACACTTTACAGCGATCACACTACACAGCGGCAATGAATGCCTCCTGAAACACCACGGCTCGGATTCATGCTAACAGTGCAATGTTTTACTCCACATACATACAGTTTCTTGCACTTCAAAGACTTGTTTTCTGGGCTGGAGAGATGGTTCAGCGGTTAAGGCACTTGCCTCCAGTGCCTAAGGCCCTGGGTTCAATTCCCCAGGACCCACATATGCCAGACCCACAAGGTGGTGGCCCTGATGCTTTCTTTCTATCTCTCTCTCTCTCTTTCTCTCTCTCTCTCTCTCTCTCTCTCTCTCTCCATCCATCTCTCTCTGCTTGAAAAATGAATAAATAAAATATAAAAAAAGACTTGTTTTCTTACCCTCATTCCTCAGCATGTTTTCAGTTACCGTATATTGTGTTAGACCAATAAACACATCCATCTCATTAGAATGCAAACCATAAGCACACCAAAGAATTGTTTTAAAATAATTTCACTTATGATTATAATCAGTAAGTATTGATTTGCACACCTATTTGATATTCGTATGTACCCAGAGTCATGCAAAAATTGGTTGCCCTGGTAATATAGTCTGTGGACGGCCAGTACAGATGAAATCTCTAAAATAAGATTGGCTTTTTGAGGTGAATTGACTCCTCAATGCAGAGCCCATGGAGGAGGTCAACTGTTTTTATTTAAGACAGCCCAAGGATGTCAATGTTAGCATCCCAGAGGGTCACCCCTTCCCCTGGATCAATATCTAAAGCCCCAGCCACCCAGCATCTCCTGTGGCCCGAGGTTGCTTTTAGAGTATCCATATCATACCCATGATGCACGTTCTATATCATCAGCTGCCATGGATGCAAAAACAATTGATCTGCCAGGGCGGTTTTTCTCGCCTGTGTCCCGTGCTGTCCTGGGGCTTAATTCAGGGACTTGGGCAATGTTAGCTGCATCCCTGCTTTCTCTTCACTTTTTAGAGACCACGTCTTGCTAAATTTCCCAGGTCAAATTTGCAATCCTCAGCCTTCTGAGTAGCTGAGGGACAGATCTGAGCCACCAGGCCTGGCTTGGTTTATTTTTCTAACGCCAACGGCACAAGAAGAATTATTTAGCTCTTTTATCTTTATGTTTTCTAACCCACAACATTCGGAGGCACAGATGAACCTGGGGCAAGTCACACCTGCAGAGTGGATGTGGCTGAGTTCCTTTGGGGTTGCCCAAGTGTCAATCTTGACAATACCAGCAGAGGTCAGGTGACCAGAGGCCAGCCCCCGAGGTGGGGGTTTTCTGGGGAGCAGGGTGAGCTGGGTGAGACTTCCACAAGAGGGCTTGCGGAAAGACCCACCTTTGCCCATCCTATGGGGCTCCCAGAAGGCGAACAGCACCACAGTGCCTGCTCTGAGACCCAGTGAGGGGCTCTCATGCCCATGCCCTTCAGCCTTTTGCTGAGGGTAGACTTGGGGGGGATGGGAGCACAACTTCCCAGAGGATGGACAGTAGGGAAGCTGTAAGGCAGTGACAGCTGGAAAGATAGGTCCATAGCCCGTCCTCAGGAGGAACACCAGGAGCTACTGTACCCTGCTAGTTTCCTTCCTCTCTGCTTATATTTTTATTTAAAGCACATTAAGCTTGCATTAATTCATTTTTAAATGTGTATTACATGACAAGTGGAAGATTTGGACATCCTTTGCCAAGTGACAGTCATTTAAGCAAGTGTCTTTAACTGCTGGGCCATCTCCTCAGGCCTTGTGACAGCTACTTAAGTAATACTCTTTGGACCAAATCTGAGCATACCTCCATTCTTTAGATTCCTCCTATGCTAGAGAAATCGTTTCTAAGTACCTTCAGGCGTGTAGAGCCCGCCCTCGTGTGCTGATGGTTAAGTTTCCTCTGGGCTCTGGCTTAGAAGAAAGGAAGAATGTGACCCGTATTTTCTGAATATAAACAGACATTGGCCATGTCACTTGGCTCCGTGTGGCCCCAGGCCTCCCTCTCTCCCCCTCCGTTTACTCTTGTAGCCTCAAGCTCACAGCTCAGACAACTTGTAGGTTCCTCTTCCCAGAATCCCTCCCCGTAGCCTGCTGAAGGCTGGGGCACCTGTGATGCCACTGGGGTACAATAGGGAACTCAACCACTAGAGACACAAAGGCCCTGTGCCAGGCAGCACTTGCCATGTTGAAAGAAATATCAGAAAAAGGGTGAAGGAATGGTGTGTGCAGGACAGAATACTGTGCAGAGAGCAAGGGAGCTGGGAAGAGCGGGAAGGGAACAGTAGGGGGAAACAGTGGTGAACGAGGGCTATTGGAGCCTGTAGGAGCAGGGTGTGTGGCTCAGAGGTAGAGTGCTTGCCTAGCATGCACGAAGCCCTGGGTTTGATCCCCAGCCCTGTATAAATCAGGCATGGTGGGCACACCTGTAATCCCAGCCCACTGGGATAGCCAGGGTTGTGGAAGCAAGAGGATTAGAAGTTCAAGGTCTTCTTCAGCTACATAGGGAGTTGAAGGCCAGCCTGGAATTAGACCCTGTCTTAAAAAGCTATTGGTCTGGAGAGATGGCTCAATGTTTAAGGCATTTGCTTGCAAAGCATAATGGCCTGGGTTCGATTCCCCAGTACCCATGTAAAGGCAGATGCACAAAGTGGCACATGAGTCTGGAGTTCATTTGCAGTGGCTGGAGGCCCTGGGGTGCCCATTTTCTCCCTCTCCTCTCTGCTTGCAAATAAATAAAATATTTTAAAAAAACATTTCAAAAGTTGGAGCCTATAATTACAGATACTTGGAGGCTGAGGTAGGAGGATTCTACCTCAAGGCCTTACCAGAGCTACAAAGTGAATCCAAAACCAGCCTAGACAACTTCATGAGACTCTGTCTCAAAATTTAAAGGGCTAGGGGTGTATCTCAGTCGTAAAGTGCTTACTGAGCATGCCCAGGGCCTAGGTTCAATGCCACAGACAGAGTTAGAGTTACTATGTTAGGCCTTGGGCCCCAGCCAGAAAGCCAAGGGGAGCGAGGCAAGATGCAGACAGAGGCGCCAGACTTGTGCCCAACCACGCCGGGAAAACCTGCAGAATTACCTGTGCCAGCCTCACCCTCCCAAAAGGTGATGTCATTCCTTCCAGGTGGGGACTGGGAATCGCATTTTATCAAGACTCCCTGGGCGGTTCTGATGGGCAGCCAGCCAACGAGAGCCATCATGGCCTGGAATTTGGGTTGTTGTTGTTTGTTTTATTTTGGGAGCAATCGAAACTACTGAAGAGTCTTTAAGTGGGGTGAGCCCGAGCCGCAGGCCGGCTTTGCTTCTCTTTGATCCTTCTGGAGAGTCGCTGTGGGGACTGCAGTCAAGGAGCCTGGGCAGAAGACGGTGACCATGGTGAAGGGGGGATGGATTCCAGAAACACAAGGGTCTGTGGGAAGAGACTGAGAGGGCGACTCCAGGCTCCCAGCATGCACTGGTGATGGGTGTTGGTGGCACTCACTTCTGAGATGGGCGCAGAGTCGGGGAGGCAGGCACAAGACTTGCTTACAGCATCCCATACACTGGCTGTTGAACTCATGACCGTCCACCTGGACCTTGGATACTTCTCTACATCAATGGGGATCCCCCACCACCTTTTGACTCAAAAGAAACCATACCATCTGATGACGTCAATGCATCCCTGAAAGTGAATGAAGGAGCAGGAAAAAGAGGGGAACCCATGTCATGGAGGACCTCGAGGACTGAGACCATTAACTTTGGAGGGTGCATATTTGATATCCAGAATGATGTCTCAGGCTAAAAGAACATTCTGGGGCCAAAAGATCAGGATGATTTCAAGGGAGGAAGGTAGGGGTCAATTTCTGACAAGGAGCACAGGAGAGGCTCATCTCATGGGGTCTAGGAGCCCTCACTGCAAATCTCAACTTGTAAGCAGTGGAATTTGAGTATGTTCTTGAACATGGCTTGTTCATCTCTCGAGTGGGGATAATAACAGCCTCCGCCTTTAAATGAGGTCAGGGAGGTAGCGCACGTGGCCCAGCCAACTGCTTGGCACTCTACAATTGAAAGGTAGTCGTGTTAATTACTGTCATCACTACTGATAACACTGCTAAGTGGAGGCCATTTTCTCCTGCCCAAAATAACGTCAAGCTAAAAGCACAAGTTGAGGCTCAGGTCTTCACTTGTCTTGAACTCTCTGCCAAGTCCAAGATGTCCAGTGTTAATGGCCTCCCAGATGCCTTTAGTCCCTTGGATTTCATGACTTCCCTGTCGTTATATCCCAAGAAAACTCACTGTTGTCTCTCCTCTCCAGCCACTGTTAACATCTGTTCACAGCACCCACAGTGACAACTCATGATACGCCCTGGGTGTCCACGATGTGTCCACAGTGTGGGGATGGATGATGCCTCTGTAATTCAGTATCTGTCACCTTGTCTCTGCATGGCCATAGTAGCCCGTGATCACCTCTGTCTTCACAGCCTCTGTCACTCAATCTATCATCCGATATTCCACGGCCAAGCTCCCCACCTCAAGCTCCCCACCCCAACACCTGCAAAATCCCACCAGTTCCCTAATGCAGGGAAGACCAGCTCATTTTCACGGAAGTGTATGGCATGGATAATCCACGCATTTGTTCTCTTGGATAAAGATGGGATGGGGAGCCCTTCACCCAGTCACTCATTCCCACCCGTTCTTAGCTTTCCTCTCTCCTCAGAGGCACCCCATTGCTCCATTCTGATCCATCCTTCCAGGTATTGTTCCTTGAATAAACACAGTATGTGTAAGGACACGAACCATGCAAAGAGGATTTTGTTTATTTTTATGTAAATAGTACTTTTTTCACATATAGTGGTTTTGTTGTTGATAAAAATATTTTTTTTAAATTTATTTGCAAGGGGAGAGAGAAAGAGAGAGAATGGGTATTCCAGGGCCTCTTGTCTCTGCTGTAAACAAACTCCAAATGTATATGCCACTCTGTGGATCTGGCTTTATGTGGGTACTGGGAAATTGAACCCAGGCTATTGGGGTTTGCAAGCAAGTGCTTTAACCAATGAGCAATCTCTCCAGACCCACATATAGTTTTGATAATTTTATTTCAGTTTAATAATGCAGTTCAGTGGTAGAGCACTTGCCTAGCATGCACAAGGCCCTAGGTTTATTGCTAGTACCATAAAAATAAGTAAATAAATAAATTCAATAATGCCATAGACCTTTTCCTATATTAGCACATGCAGATGAACCTTGTTCTTTGTAATTGTAAAATAGTCTGAAAAATAAAATAACTGGCTGTTGCCCTCCCATGGCTCCTGGGGGGGAAGCTAGGGGTCTTTAAAGCCCATTTCCAGCCCTATGGGCTCATGGAAACCCTTGCCCACCATCATCCTGCAGGCTTTTCTGAAACTGACTCCTGAAGCCCCTGGAGCAGACATGCTTAGGCCCTTCATAGAGTCTAATCTCCTTTGAACAGAGGAACCCCCCTCGATGGCTCAGTGCACGAAGTTGCTCAATAATACCCATGAAGATTAAAGTGAGCAAGCTGACCTCTCCCTTAGCCTCGCCTTGGCCCAAGCATACCACAAACATCTAAGCCACTTCCAGAAACATCTACAACTCCTCTCCTCTGATCCTCAGAGCACCCAGTAAAGTCAAGGGTGAAATGATGGCCCTCATTAAAGATGAAGCCACTCCCTTGGGAGCTAAGTGACAGATCTTGGACGCTGAACGTGGAGGCTTCGCAGAAGAGAAGCATGGAGCTCATAGGTATTTCCAGATTCGTTCTGTCATCACCAAAAGTGTGAGTTGTATCACTGCAGTCTCTGCTAGAAAGCCATGTTCCAGAAAGCAGTCACCCTGGTACTGAGATTTTTGCTAAACTTGAAGATCACTCGTGCTTTTTATCTAATTATTTCAAAACTGTTTTAGGGCTGGAAAGATGGCTCATGGTTAAGCGTGCTTCCTGTGCAAGCTTGAGGACCCAAGGGAGCCTGAGACACTAGAGTGTAAATCTCCAGATCCCACGGGGCCGACCACTTGCCCCTGTAACCTCAGTCCTGACAATCATCAGAGCCCAGCAAGCTCTGGAACCAGTAAGGAATCTTCAGCTCAAAACAGGACACAGAGGAACAGGACACTTGGCCACTGTAGGTGAGTGCCTCCTACCACAGATGCAAGGTGTGGTGTGACGCGCACGCGCGCACACACACACACACACACACACACACACACACACACACACACCAAATTACCCCAACACACACACACACACACATACACAGAGAGAAAGAGAGAGAGAAAAAAGGTTTAACATTTAAAACACCAACTTTCATTTGACCTTACACAGCAAGATCTATGAAGCTATAGATTCCTGTGTTATTTACATATGCATTAACATAAGATTAATGAGATCATTTGAGGTCACATTTGCTCACTGCAATTTTTAAATTAATTTCCTTTTAAGGGAAGGCAGTTTACAAGACCAGTTGCCGATTAGGACATCAGGAAGAAAAATCTTAAGTGAGAGAGAGTTACTATTGATTTTGGACCATCACATAGCAGGCCGCCATCTCTGTATCCTGTGATGGTGACAGCCATTTAACAGTCTGGATTTCTGAGGACGGAATTAATACTAAATATCACTCCAGTGACCCCCTTCTCAGCTCTGGATCCTAGGAAGTTTTAGATGATGTCACTCAGCCTGGCCACAAAGGACAAGCACCTAATCAGTTTCCTTTGGGTCTCAATCTCTTTAAGGCAACAAGGGAACCCTAGCTGCTCAAGGAAGGTTACGGCTGAGAATTCAGTCCAGCAACCAATAAGCTCTCATTAAACCACGGAGCCAACAGTCTATCTGCATGGGAGCAGGGAGGACCAATCACCCAGCTTCTGTCCAGCTTCTGTCCAGCTTCTCTCTTCCCTACATCCTGCCCCAAGATGAGCCAGCTTCCTCAGAGCCTGACAGCTGTACCCGAGAGTTGCCAGGTGCTCTGCGGGCAGTGACCCATCACCACTTGAGCAGAGTTCTTTGCCCGATATTCCCCACCAGGATGTGAGTGTGGAAATGAAGCATCCTAGACAGGTGACACATGTCACAATGTCCCTTACCCAGGAGACACAGGGGCTGGAATCCCATCCTAGACACTGATCTCCTCAGATCAAGTATGGGGTCTGCCCCTAACTTGCTGTGGGCCCTTGGGCAACTCACTCCACTTCCAGGGCTGTGTACCTAGATGTCAAAACGGGGCTTTCCTTTGCCCTAGAGTTCCTGAATTTCTCCAATTTCTGTCCTCAGAACTCTCACCCCTTGCAGGCATCTGTCCCAGGATGGCTGGCCTGGTGGAGTCTGGAATACCTCAGTCAGTCCTGGTGTTGTCGTCACCACCCACTACCATCACAGGGTACCAGCCTTGCCTGGAGTGTCGGGTTACCAGGCAGCACTCCTGATGGGTGGCAGCCCTGCCTCTGATATTTTTAGAGTCCCCTGGGCCTGGCCCTAACAAGAGTCAGATGTGTCCAATTCCTGATTCAGCCACAGGCCTGCCTAAACTCTGTTCTTTGGGTAACTTCTGCAGGGGGGCAGACTTCACCACTGTTGGGGCAAGGAGTAGTACCTCCTCTTCTCACCACCCAGCACCTATCCCGACCCTTCCCTGGACAAACTGAGGATAACAGCTCAGGGTTAAATTCTAGTTCTTCCACAATGCCAGCTAACCCCTCCCAAGGCCAATGACCACCTGCTTTCCTAAGCTCTGTCTGTCTGTCTGTCTGTCTGTCTGTCTGTCTGTCTGTCTGTCTCTCTCTCTCTGTCCCAGCCAGGGACCCAGGTGAGATCATGCATCTCACCTTGGCCACGAAAGCCCAGATGAGACAGAGTCCCTGCCGGGCCACAGACCCAGACGTCAGCCACACATGACAAGGAACACATACCCCCTGACACACCCCACGTTGCCCTGGAGGTGGCTGAACCCTTGTTTCCCAGCCAACCTCACCAGCCAGCAGTCCTCAGCCATCCCATGTGGCCTGATTTTGTCTGTTGACAGACTTCCTGTCTGTCGGAGTTCACTGTGACAAAGAGCTAGCTATGCCCAGTGACCAAGCAGGGAGGCTCTCAGAAGAGGCAAGAGAGGGCAGGAGAGTGCCAGTGTGCACCTGGGCCGAAACAGGAAACACTGGCAGATTTGCTCGTCTGAATGGATGACCTGGGTCCGTGTACATATGTGAAGGGGCTTTGGCGCCTAAAGTGAAGACATGGCAAAAGCCAGGTGTCATTACCTGAGCTAGGCACAGGCAGGTAAGGTGCTGAGTGAATTCTCTCGGTATTTACAATTTAGTAATGTTCCCTTGGAGTGGCGCCAGCCTGGAAGGGGGGCCTCCCCTCTAGGTGGGGCAACAGTACCCAAGCCAACATCCTCACTGCTGTGCCTGGCCCTGCCCTCCCTTCCCCCTCCCTGCTGGCTCCCTCCTGGGCTTCCCACACAAATGCCCTGGCCCAGACTGCTAGTGAATCTCAGCTTCTCCACTTGAGGGACAGAGAGGGCTCTAGGCTGTGACCTGCTCTCTCTCTGCCTCCCATTCAACCGCTCCATTGCTGTGGGGGTGGAGGTAGAGGTGGGAGGGACCCAGAACCCCTCCAAGAGAAAACAGGTTCTGCACCTTCCTGCCACCCCCACGTCCCTCCCTAGGCTGTGGGTTGGGCACCTATCTGCCAACACCCCCTGGGGATCTGCACCCCCTTTACCCTGCCATGTCTCTCCCCAATTTCCTGCAACCCACCGAGGCACCTCCAGGTGGAAACCAGGGGAGGGCTCAGGAGGAGGCAGGCTGAGGTGCCAAGCCTGGCATTGACTGTGCACTGGCCTTGGGTAACTGACTTGGCATCTGTGCCCTGGGTTTTCTCACCTGCAACAGGGGAGTGTTCTGGGAACAGCCCAGAGTAAGGCTCTCAGGGAGGAGGGTGAGAGGGAGGCACAGCCCACGGCACACCTCCATCAGCAATCCATGGCCCCACTCCTGCATTCCCAAAAGCATACCTTCCCAGTCCTCCACTCCATCCTCCTGCGCCTATATCCGAAAGTGACATTCCAGGACACATCGCTTCTGAGATTTCTCTCTAACTGATTCAGAATGTCTAGACATGTCTCCCCCCACCCCCATCATGGTCAAATAGACACATTTATTGGCCTGAAATGAATTCACAAACCTGGGTGGATCATCGCTATCTAAACCCCAAATTTTTCATCCTCTCCAACTTTTTAAAGATCGTGCCTATCAATAAAATAAAATAAGAAGAAAAAAAAAAAAGATCGTGCCTGTCAAACACTAACTTCAAAAATCTTACCTCCAACATCTGGCAACCACCACCCTGTCTTTGAACTTTGATTCCAAGGGTCCCATAAAAGTGGGAGGATACAGAATTGCGGTTGGAGGCTTCGACCTTTCTCCAGGCCCCTCGTGCAGGAATCCCTTCCTTGCCCCTAAAGCTTTCAACTCTACGGTTATAGTTAAGAGAGGAGGGGCGGCATCCTCGCATCGCCCCCCGACCCCCCGGCTGAGCCACCAGTAAGGACACAGCAAGTGGATGGGCGCAGAAGTCCAACCAGTTTGGTGCGGCTAGGGGGACAGACGCGGGGTGCTGGGGTCCCACTCGCGACAAGGAGGCTGCCCTGGACTTGCAGATCGTTGAGCTGGAGGTTGGCGGTGGCGAGGGGGAGCCGCCCTGACTCCTCCCCAAACTTTTCCCGCCCGCCAGGGCGCAAAAGGCCAAGGAAGCCATGGGTGGGGGGTTTGGCGCGGTGACACCGGGGACCCCATCGGGGAGGTGTGCGCCCTGGTGGTCTGGAGAAAAGCCGAGGGTCGGCGGCCCGGACGGTGCCTCGGCTCCACCCTGCCCACCTCCCACCCGCAGCCCTGCACCCGGGTCTCTAAAGAGGAGCGATCGCGTCCCGGCCGCCCCGACTCCCGACATCACCCTGACCCCGCGCGCGGCTCCCGGGCGCGCCCCGAACTCACCGGGCGCGGGCGGCTGGACGGCGGGCGGGCGGGCGGGCGGGCTGCGCGCGGGGCGAGGCGCCGGCTGTTTTGAAGCTCCGGGCTGGGACTGCGCCCTCCTCCGCCCTCCCGACGGCGCCCGGCCTCCTCCGGCCCGACCCCGCCTCCAGGGCCGTGATGTCAGGAGCCGCGGGACCCGGGTGCGGGGGAGGGATCGCGATCGCGGGAGGCCGCCCGGGGACCCCGCAGGGCCAGGCCCGCACCCCGCGGCCGAGGCGGGACGTGGAAAAGCTCCTGGGAGCTGACCATCCCCGGCTGCTCCCCTTTCCCGGGGAGACCGCTTCCTTCTTTAGCACCCCTTCTGTGGCTCCCTACTAACTTGGTGAGCTGGTTCTAGAGACCCGATTTACCGTGCCTGGTGCGTGGTGAGCGCCCCGCAGATGCAGCCCTGGCTCTCCAGGTGACGGGGTGCTGCCTTGGGGTGAGGCTCTGGGGACACCAGGACTCAGGCTTTTAAGATTCCTCCAAATTGGGCCTGATGGAGCAGGCTTGTAATCCCAGATACTCAGGAGTCTGAGGCAGGAGGATTACAAAACCAGACCAGCCTGGGCTACAGAGTGAGTTCAAAGCTAGCCTGTGCAGCTTATTAAGTAACCCATCTCAAAATAAAATGTAAAAGAAGGGCTTGGCGTGGTGGGACTTTAATCCCAGCACTCAGGACGCAGAGGCAAGAGGATCTCTATGAGTTTGAAGCCAGCCTGGGACTACAGAGTTCGTTGCCTGAACTAGAGTAAGACCTATTAAAAAAAAAAGCCTGAAAAATTAAATAAAAAATAAAAAAAGAGAGATGGGTGGAGATGTAGCTCAGTGGTAGAGTGTCTGCTTAGCATATGCCAGGGTCCCAGGGTTCCATTTTAAGCACTTAAAAAAATCCCTTTGTACTAAGATATACAGGATCCCTTGCCACAAGGACTAATACAGACAGCCCACGGAGGAGGATATACAACTGATCAGGGATGGGGAGGGGGGGATTGGGGAATTCGGGATAACAACGCATGGTTTGCCCACTAAATAATGTAACTCATTATGGACAATAAATATATATTTTAAAAAAATCCCTTTGTGACATTGCATGCACCAAGAAATTAAGAACGAGAAGTCACTGGGACAGTGAAGATGTTTAATAACACTTGAGAAGGGAAAAACTAAAGAACCTGGTTCACCTATGAATTCTACTTTTTTATTATCCGCATAAAAGATTCTGTAGATAATGATGTCTGTGTTTAAGGGAGAAAACTTGGCATTTTCCTGGTTGTATTGTCTTCAAAAGTCTACAGTATGGAAACGCAGGAGTTGCCTGGAATCTAAGAGTAGTATCAATTTAAAAGTTCGGGATGGGTGGGAAAGCCAGGGCCTCCCTGTTGTATAATAATAAAGTCCTAAAGTTTAAAAAAAAATCCCTTCGTGTTCACCCCACCCCTTCCAGTACACACCTCTACACAAATCACCCCCTAACTCCTCTGCACCCAGTTTTGGAATTTATTGATTCTGAAAGTGACCAGAAGACCAGGAACTGTCTTTCTTTCTTGCCTCAGTTTCTCCACCTATAAACAGTGGGCTGACTGCCTTGGAAGCTCTAGGGATGATTGGAGAGGAGCCAGCCCTATCCCGAGTGGTGAAGGGGATATTTAAAAACTGAAGACATTCCAAAGCCAGGCCAGAGCCCATGACAGCATATTTTTAAACTCCTAATTTAACAGGTTCGTGTTATTTGCACAGACCAAAAAGAAGGAAAAAAAAATACAAGGCAGTTAATTTGTGCTGTTGGCAAGAAATATGAAATTATTGCACAACTGCCTGGTCTCTCTTGGACACATCATGTTTAAATATTCTTTCTTTGTTTTATTTTCTTTCTACCTTCCTTCTTTCCCTCCCTCCCTCCATCTCTTTATCTTTTTCTCCTTCCTTCCTTCCTTCCTTCCTTCCTTCTTTCCTTCCTTCCTTCCCTCTTTCTTTCTGGCAGGATCTTTCTATATATTCCTGGCTAGTCTTGGTCTTCTTGCCTCAGCCTTCTGCAAGCAAGGATTACAAGCATGTGCCATTAACCAGGCTACAAGGCTTGAATGAACATTGTTTTGCTTTGCATTGTGTGTGCATAGAGTATGTGTAATGATGCGTGTAATTTGACATGTGTGCCCCACGTGTGCACACTTGTAGAGGTCAGAGGAGAACTATGGTGCCCTCTATCACGCATCCATATATATGCTTTCTTGAGGCGGTATCTCACTCAGCTTGGAGCTACCATTTTAGGTCAGCAAGCCCCAACAATTCTGCAGTCGGTGCTCCCCGTTGGATTGAAAAATAGTTATAGCTGTGCCCAGCTGTTTATGGGGTGCTGGGGAATCAAACTTGGGCGGTCTTGGGCCCTCATGCATCCACAGCAAGCGCTCTTACCTGCTGGACCATCTTCCCAGCCTCCATCCAGCATCTTCTTTAAATTCTGATGGGAAGCTTGTGGTAGGAGGATCACATTGGTCTAACTTAGAGCTCCACAAGGAAATAGGAGAGCGCTCTCCAAAGGTTCCACCCATCTCCAGACCTTGAGCTGCCCCTTTGGTAAAGGCTCTCACAGGTATGTCTGCTGGAGACTCAGTCCCCAAGCAAGAGATTCTTTGGGGCTGAAGAGAGGGCAAAGGGTGTGACTTTGAGCTCAAGACTGCCTCCCCCCTCCACCTGGACCACCCAAAACCCAAAAGACGTCCCAGCAGGGAGAGACCAGGCGGGCATTGGAGTCAGGGGCTTTCATCATTTGCTGAGCACTTACTCCATGCCAAGAACATTATAAATAGTAGCTTTGTCATTGTTGAGACAGGATCTCATGGATCCCAGGCTGGTCTTAAACTCTCTGTGTAGCAGAGGATCACCTTGAACTTCTGGTCCTCCTGCCTCTTCCTCCTAGGTGCTGGGATGACAGGTGTGCACCACCACACCCAATTGATGCATGTTGAGGATGGAACCCAGGGCTTTGTGTTTGCTAAGCAAGCACTCTACCAAACTGAGCCACGTCTCCAGTGTGGCTCATCAGCTTTCATGTAATGTAATAACCTTGCAGAGAAGTCACTCTCATTTTAAAAATATATTTTTAGCTGGGTATGGTGGCACACGCCATTGATCCCAGCACTCGAGAGGCAGAGGTAGGAGATCACCATGAGTTCAAGGCCACCCTGAGACTACATAGTGAATTCCAGGTCAGCCTGGGCTAGAACGAGACCCTACCTTGAAATACATATATTCTCTCTCTCTCTCTCTCTCTCTCTCTCTCTCTCTCTCTCTCTCTCTCTCTCTCTCTCTCACACACACACACACACACACACACAGAGAGAGAATGAATGAATGAATGAATGAATGAATGGGTGTCAAGGCCTCTTGCTACTGCAAACTAACTCCAGACACATATGCCATTTTGTGCATCTGGCTTTTATATACGTACTGGGTAATCGAACCTGAGCGGCGCAAGCAAGCGCCTTTAACAGCTGAGCCATCTCCTCAGCCTTGTTTAATCTACAAAGAAACAGGCTAAGAGAGCTGGGAAAGACCTTGCTCAAAGACCCCATGCAAGTGATGGAGTGTGCATTTGAAACCAGACCAACTATGTCAAACCTTATTCTCCTCTTTCTACTCTCTTTGCCAAATAAAATAAACTGTTTATTTTAATATATTTATTTGAAAGGAAGCCCTGTGTTGCCAAACAGGAAGCCAGTGCCATCCTCTAAAAATAGAAGACAAACTTATAAATGTAAATACGACCAAAATAAAATTGTTAATAAACTATAATGAGATCCTGTTGCCTGAGGTCAAGGGTCTACTAAAAGGAGAGATTGGCCAGGGAGTCAAAGCAAACAGGGCAGAGAAATCTCTCATCATCAGAACTGTGGCATTGCCTCCTCCAGATCCCTTCTGGGCCTCCTGCTGATGGGGTGTGTCCCTGCTGAGGGTTGTGATCCAAGAATGGATAGGTGGAGCATCGCCCATTTCTAAACCCTCTCCAGGATTCCACCCACCTGTCCCATTCACCTGCTCCTTGCCACTGGTTGTTTTCTCTTTAAATATCAGGCAGAAGCCAGGCGCACATCCGCTCCCATACCTCTCCTGGTGATTCAGCAATTAACCTGAGACCTCAACATGACATGTGGGGAGAGAGAGAGAGTGAGGGTGTGTTCCATGGAGTTCTGACCCCCTCAAACTTCAGTCTTCTGTTGACAGCATCCCCTCCCACTCTAGCTGGTCTAGGTGGGCAGGATACATTCACCCAAGTCCTGGATCCTGACTGAGATGGACCATGTGATCTGTTTCAGCCAATGAGAAACTAATAGACATGATTGCCACTTGTAGTGACTGAAAAGATGTGTGGGCAGTGGATTGCTCTTGTCACACTTTCACCATTATTATGGACAGAATAGCATTCTAGAATCCCACTGGTCCCAGAAGAATGGATGAAGAATGGAGCAGAGCTACCCTGGATGACCTATAGAATTTCTGTCTGGGACACAAAGCTGCAGGCAGATAAATGAGAAACTAATGTCTATTTCTGCACGCCACAGGGACATTGTGGCTATTTGTCACGCAGCAATAAAAAGATCATCTTTTGTTTTTGCATTTGTGTGTGTGTGGTGTGTGCTTACATGTGTGTTGATATGGGGAGCACATGTGTATGTGCAAATGTGTGACCAGAGGTCTACATCACGTGTGTTCATCAATCACTCTCTGCCTTATTCTTTGAGTCTGCGTCTTTCACTGAACTTAGAGCTCATAGATTTTGCTAGACAATCTAGCCAACAAGCCCTAGAGATCTTCCTTCCTCCACCTCCCCAGCCCTGGGATTGCAGGTGTGTGCCGTCATAGCCGGCATTTTACATGGGTACTGGGGAGCTGAAATCAGGTCCTCATGCTTGGGCAGCAAGTAGTTTACTCACTGATCAGTCTTCCCAGAGCCATGTCCAGGTAGGCTTGGAAATGAATCCTTCCCCAACTGAGCCTTCAGATAAATTCCCAGCTGTGGCCAACATCCTAAGGAAATCTTTTGAGAAACTCTGGGACAGAGGACCGAGCTAGACCCTGCCCAGACTCCTGACCCACAGAAACTGTGAGCTAATGAACACATGTTATTTAAGGATGCTAAATTCTGGGGCAATTTGTTCTGCAGCACTAGATAACTAACACACAAAGAAGAGAGAACCGAGATGACTCAGATCTGGGGCTGAGTTCTAGCTGTAGCCTGGACAGGCAAGGTTATGCTCCTGGTGGTGGTTTGAATGTGAAAGATCTCGCATAGCCTCAAGGGTTTGTGATTATGCCTCCCACTTGGCCCCCAGCTGGAGGAGCCTTTGGGAGGTGGAGCCTTGCTGGAGGAGGTGTGTCACTGGGGTGGTTTTGAGATTGTATAGTCCAGCTCACCTGGTGTTCAGGGCTAGCTAGCTCACTCTTGCTGTTTCTTCCTTTCCCTGCTGCTGGTGTATGAAGATGTGAGCTGTTTGCCTGCATTGCCATGCTTTCTCTGCCTTGATCAAACTTCCCCTTGAAACTGTAACCCTGAAATAAACCCTTTCCTTCCATAAGCTGCTCTTGGTTCAATGTTTTGTCCCAGCACTGAAAAGGTGACTGGTACACTCCCCAGTTGCGGTGGCTCATGCCATATGCCCATCATGGGTCGTTTGAGTCTATGTGTCCATATCTTCTTTACTTGGGAATACAGACCCAAGGGAACTTCTTTCATCTCAGGAAAGAGGGAGGCTGAGACGATGAACCATCCTCCAGCTCTTAGAGACTTCCGAATGCTCACATTTCATCAGCAGAGCACGTTGTGAGGCCAAGCAGCACAGATCTCTCGCTAGCCCTGAAATTTCTGCACGTTGCTTCACCTTTCAGGATTCAACCCTGGCTTGGAGTTTGGTTCTCAGGTCTCCCTGCTTCTGGATACAGGAACAGGAATGTAACAAGACCCTCCAAAGACTTCCTAAGCAATCTTGCCTCTTGTCTTCTTTTCAGAGACAGAGCAGGATCCTCAGATGAGAGAGTCCCAGGAAAATCCCAAGTATGAAAATGACAGGAAGCCCTGAATTGGCTCCAGACTTCCCCTGTGCCAACCTAAGGCCCACCATCAGCCCTTCTCTGTGTGGTTCAGCCAGCTAGCTGCCTGCAAGCCAAACAAGAAACGGTGGACAGCATCCTTGTCCTGCCTGTATACAGACTCAGGACCTAGGAGCTCCCCTGCACAGGATCTGAGAAGTATGGTCTCTGGAGATCATTTCCTTCTTGTCACCCACCTCCGCAGACTCAGTGGAGGGTGGAAGACAGACGATGGCTTCCAGCAGAAATCAGCTTTGCTGCAGGCCAGTTTCAAGCTTCAAGTTCTGGGGCTCATCAGTTCTCCCCATGATCGGGTAGTAGAGCCCCACCTTCAAGATGGACTTTTCGGTCTCCTTTCTGTCTGTAATAGAGTGACATAAATACCTGTGACCTATTGCCATGAACTTGCTGCAAACAAGAATTAACCATCTGGGCAGTCCCCTTCCCTGACCTCTCATTCCTGTTTCACCTCTCCAGCTGCTCGCCCTTGCCCTGGACAGAAGAGCTTGCCTGGGGATGTCCCTGGTAACTGCCTTCATGTGACCCACTCAGAACCTCACTAGGACTTTGAGATCCGTGCTGGGGAGAATCTAGAACGGGCACTGGAGTGAAATGGCCTCAGAGCTTTGGTTTTGGCTAGTTGAATATCTTTGCTGTTTTTTCCATAAAGTTCAGAAATTCAACCAAATAAAAAGGAATTAACAGTACAAATATTTTCTGTCTGACTTACGACAGAGGATCATAGAATTCCAAACCGATGGACACTTGACCTCCAAGAATGGCCCCTGGGGCTTGCTTGTGTCTTCTAAAGGAATCCCGGGCAACAAGTTTACTGCGAGTAGGAGAAATACATGGGGTCTGTTCGTTCTCGTTATCTGACATATGGGCCCCAAACTTCCTTTGCTGCCTTGACTCTGGTTCCCATTAGATCAGAGCTTCGAGTTCTCCCTGATGGGGCTTTCCCTGAAATATCATCAGAGAGGAAAACAGGAAGTGGAGAGGTGGCAGGGGTTGGGGGCACCACCAGCATTGTGCAGCCCAAACTTTTGGAGTCCAGGATAGCTTAGAAGAGAAAGCACCCAGGTGTCTCCCAGTTCAGCAGGGTGATCTGCTTGCTGCACAATTGAATTTGGATTTCCAACCCCCATGTAAAAGACAGAACCTTTCCAGGCTTCTGTAATCCCCCCACACCTAAAGCCAGGAGGAAAGAGGAGTCAGGAAAATTTCCCAGAAGCTCACAGACCAACTGGCCTGGAGAACTGAGCAGCAAACTAGAGACCCTGCCTCAAAATGAGGTAGACGGTGAAAAAGCTCTCCTCTGAGCCTGGGCTAGAGTGAGACTCTGTCTCACATGGGCCATGGTACACACACACCCGCACTCACATGAACACATGCACACACACACACACACACACACACACACACACACACACACCAAATCAAGAAGTAAATAAATTAATTAAAGGTTCCTGTAGTTAGTAATGTGCCAGGGGTTGGCGATCATTATCTTGGAATCTCTGGCACCATCATGAATGTTCTTCCTTCAGTCTGTGAGCGAACCCTTTGGACTTCCCTAAATATTTTTAATTTTTCAAAACAAAACTCTTCCCTTCTGTCAAACAATCGCTCAAGGAAATGATCTTTACCCCAGTCATTCCCTGAACATATACTTGGTGTGTATCTTCAGTGCGCCCATCACTATTTGGAACCCTGGGAATATCCTGGTGAATGAATGTGTCCCCGAGTCTCTTGAACTCATTGGAATGGACTAACCAATGCCAGCCAGTTCTACTTCTTACCCTGCTTGCTGCGGATATGAGTTTTGTGTCTATTTCTAAGATTACAGTATCTGTGTGTATATGAGTTATCTCTTAAGGCTAGAAGACCATGGAAATAACCCCTTCAGTTGAGTGACCTAGAACCCAACTGGGCAAAGCCAACTATAGGAATTGGGGCTGGACTCAGGAGTCATTTGGGTGGAAGCCTCTTGTTTCTAACAGGAGATACTCTTCCACCTCACTCCTGGTGGCCTCACAGTTCAAAGGTCACAGCTTCATAGAGCAGGATGAGACCTATTTTCTTGGCCAGTCCCAGGTATCTAAGCTGGTAGCTATTAAAAACTCAGTAGGCAAACTAGAGTGCTGATTGTCAAGGCCTTCCTTCCACCCAGTCTGGAATTCCATCCCTAGATGGGATTAGAATCCTTCTGGACCCAGGGTGGGTTCATTTGATCTTAGTCATCCCCCTGTGGTAGTTTGAATTTGGAATCACCCCCATAGCTTCATGTGTTTAGAATAATTGATCCCCAGCTGGTGACAACTTGGGAGCCTTGCTGGTGGAGGTGTGTCACTGTGGGCAGAACTTGAGGTTTATTGGTCCAGCCCGTTGGGTGTTCTGAGTTGACTCAATTCTTGCCGCTACCTCCAGCTGCTATGGTAAGAGATGATGCCCAGCCTCTGCTCTGCCATGCTTTCCCCACCATGATGGAACTTCCCCTTGAAATTATAAGCTTAACATAAACCCTTTCCTCCCATGAGTTGCTTCTGGTCAGATGTTTTGTCCCAGCAATGAGAAGGTAACTTCTACATGCACCCAAACCCCAGTGGTTTTCCCCGAGAGGTCAGGGATCCAGGAGCAGGCAGCCTCTGCCTGTAGTAGCCAGCACACAGCGAACTTGACGGTGACCTCATGGCTTCCGAGGCTTGATCATAAAATCTCAGGTAGGCTAAGAGGGTTCTCCAGAGGACCTGCTTACTGAACACCTACTTACTGGCACCAAGCCAGACACTGATGAGCAGGTTCACATGCTTTCATAGTTAACAGACTGTAGGAGGGACTGTCATTGGTTATCTAAAGTAAGACTCTTTGGGGGACAGGGTGAGATGGGGAATGGATGTCGGACAGCAGGTGTATGTGGAAGTGCCCAGGGAAACTGAGATGTGCAGTCTCTCCAACTGTAACAACAACCCTTCAGTCTGTGGGGCTTCTAGGAAGTAGACAGGAGCTTAAGCCCCATCTCTAAAGGATAAGTGGGAGTTGATTCATCAAACGGGGAGGGGCGTGTGTCCTTGGTGTAGGCAACAGTTTGCCCAAAGTCACTGTGGCTGGGAGTTTGGTGTTTAGCCAGACAGAGGAGAGCAATGAAGCTGGGAAGATGGGCAAGTGAAGGGAACATCCAGAAGGCTTGTTCTGAGAGAGTGACGGGACATTGGTGAAGGTTTTCATGCAGAACAGCCACATGGTCTGATTGCTGTGGGGAGAAAGGTGAGAGAGAGAGTGGATGGGTTCAGGGAAATGTAGGCATGGGGGGATAGGAAACTGCAAGCTGAGATTCCATTCACCACTTATTTTTTTAATATTTTATTTATTTACTTATTTAACTTATTTATTTGCAGGGGGATGTGCCAGTGCCTCCTGCCACTGCAAATGAACTCCAAATGCATGCACCACTTTGTGCATCTGACTTTACATGGATACTGGGGAATCGAACCTGGGGCTTGTCAGGCTTTGTAAGCAAGCGCCTTTAACCACTGAGTCATCTCTCCAGCCCTTATTTTATGCTTTATTGTTGCTGTGATGTTGTTTCGTTTGGTGTGTGGGTGCATGTGTGTATACATGTGTGTACTTGTGTGTGGATGTGGAGTCCAGAGGCCAATGTCAGGTGTCGTTCTGACCTCATGCGTTAAGATAGGGTCTCCCACTGAAACTGGAGCTCACTAATTTGACTAGGTTAGCTGGCCAGCAAGCCCCGGGGATTCTCCTATTTCTGCCTCTCCAGCACTGGGATTACAGGTACGCACAACCACCTCCAGCTTTTGTGTCAGCTGCTGGGGATGTGAACTGAGGTCTCCATGCTTGTACAGGTACTTTCTTTAGTGTATGTGTGATGTGTGATGTGTGTGAGTTGTGTAATGTGTGTGTGTGTGTAGTGTGTGTGTATGTGTGTGATGTGTGTGTGTGTATATGTGTGTATGCATACTATGGCATGCATGTGGAGGTCAGAGGACAATTTCAGGTGTCGTTCCATGCCTTTTGTTTGAGAGCAGGTCTCTTGCTCACTACTGGTTTGCCAGGTAAGCTGCCCTGTGAGTCTCCAGGGGGTTCTCCTGTGTCTTTCTGTAGGCACACGGGGATTCCAGACACTCTCCCTACAGCTCGGCTTTTACATAGATTCTGAGGATCTGAACTTAGCTACTCATGCTTTGCACACCAAGTGCTTTATCCACTGAGCCATCTTCGCTGGTCAGCCCTGTTTTAAGACGGGTGTCATGTAACTCAGGTTAGACTCGAACTCGATATGTAGTTGAGGGTGGCCATGAACTCCTGATCGAGTGCTAGGATTACAGGCATGAGCTGTACACCTGGTTAATGCTGTGCTGAGGAGCAAACCCAGAGCTTCGTGCATGCTAGGCAAGCATGCTACCAACTGAGCTATCTATCTATCTGTCTGTCTGTCTATCTATCTATCTATCTATCTATCTATCTATCTATCTATCTATCTATCTATCTTATCTATCTATATGCCTAGCTACCATTCACATTTTAGCATGATGCTGGGTCTTGGAAAACAATAACCAAAGGGACTCAGAGGTTCCTTGGGGGAGATACCTAGAGAAAACCACTTTATTTTTTTAAATAAATATTTTATTTATTCATTTTCAAGCAGAGAGAGAGAGAGAGAGAGAGAGAGAGAGAGAGAGAGAGAGAGAGAGAGAACACCAGGGCCACCACCTTGTGGGTCTGGCTTATGTGGGGAATTGAACCCTGGGCCTTAGGCACTGGAGGCAAGTGCCTTAACTGCTGTGCCATCTCTCCAGCCCAGAAAACCACTTTATTTACAGGAGGCTAGAGTCTGGGGTCCAACGAACAGTTCTCTGGAGGCCACTTATGCTGGGTATTGCTTGGCCCATGGAGGATGTGATGGACAGATGTTCCTTGGACACAGATGCTGGGGACAGGCTGAGCTGGAGACCTGCCACTCAAATGAGGCACTAGGGATGAATTCGCTGGGCAATTTTTTGTATGTTGAGCTGCTTTTGATGATGGATTAGTGGATGAGAGTATCCAGGGGGAAGGGTGTCTCCCTAGGACACCTGGTCATGTGTACGCTCATGTGTTTACTCTACTGATCTGGATTCCAAAGGGAAGATTAAGGCAGCTTAGGCTCAATGATGCAGACACAATAGAGCTGACAGAAAAAGAAACAAAAACTGCACAGAAGGAAGAGGAAGCCAAAATATAAGCCTTGTACACCTACAAATGTACCTGTGAATTTCTGGCGCCCACTTCCTACTATGTGTATACCTTCTAAGAATCTGGGGTGCACTGATACTGGTCCCTCCAAGGCTTGGGGAACATCGCAGGAGAGGGGGTGGATGAGGAGATGTGCTGTGGACCACTTTTTTTTGATACAAGATGACTGTTACATTCACGAACTCATAGCAAGTTTGTGATTTCCTGCACAAGACAGAGCCAGTGAGCATTCCAGCGTTGATGGGGGAGGAGCTCATGAGGCTCCAATTAGCAGCTAATTAATAGTTATTGGAGGAGGGGGAGTCAATGTTTTTACTGGTGCAGCCCCTGATAAGTTGTCTGTGCTCCAGTTAGTAACCCCCCACACCCATACTCGTGCAAGGGACCCTAATTAAATTCAGTGGGTTTCTCTCTCTCTCTCTCTCTCTCTCTCTCTCTCTCTCTCAGCATGAAGTAAGAAGGAGACTACTAGTTAGGAAGAAGAAAGGGTTTAGTGGGAATGGGATAAGAAAGGTTAATGGGGAGAAGATGATGAAAATACACTATAAAAAAGGTATAAAATTGTAAAAAAAATAATAATAAATAGATTTAAGAAAATGATCCGGCATGGGATTACAATCAGCAAGCTGACACCCTGTGGAGAATGGGTTTCTTGGCCGCTTAGTGGTCACCATACATTCCCACAGAGGTGGGTCCCAGGAGGGCATGGTTACCTCAGTGAAGCTGCCTTGAGCACAGATCACAACTCCCTGCTGCTAGACAGGACTCTGAGTGTGTGCTTGGAGAGGAGAACAGATGCTGTCATGGAGGCCAAGTGCATGCACACGGTGAACTTGGCATTGAGAATGAAGATGGGCTGATAAACAAGGTGAACCTTGCCAGTCCAGCCCTAGGAACAGCCCATCCTTCTCCAGGAAAGGTCCTGGGCACACAGGGCAGGGCCATCTTTGTTCAGCTAGCTCCCAGGACTGGAGGAACCAGGTCACAAGGCTGGGATATCTCAGGACAGAGGGTGTGTTGGGCTCAGCTCTGGGGCTTCTGACTCTCTACTTCTTTTCATTTCTTTTTTTATTGGTGTTGTTGTAAATTTTCATTTATTTGCAAGCAGAGAAAGAGGGGAGAGGGGAGAGAGAGAAACACAGAGAGAGAGAATAAGCATACAAGAGCCTCTTGCCACTACAGACAAACTCCAGATGCATGCTCCACTTTGTGCATCTGGCTTTCCGTGGGTACTAGGGAATGAAACCCAGGCCATCAGGCTTTACAAACAAACACCTTTAACTACTGAGTCATCTCTGCGGCTTATGTATTTTGGTATTTTTTTTTTTTTTTTTTTTTTTTTTTTTTTTTTGTGTGTGTGTGTGTGTGTGTGTGTGTGTTGTTTTTTGAGACAGGATTTCACTCTAGGCCAAGCTGACCTGGAATTCACTCTGTAACTTAGGCTGGCCTCCTACCTTAGCCTCCAGAGTGCTGAAATCAAAGGTGTGCACCACCACTCCTGACTTCTCTTTTATTATTTTATTTTTTTTTATAATATGGGTAATATATTTCCAAAATCTTTTTTTTATTTTTAAAATATTTTGTTTATTCATTTTCAAGCAGAGAGATACAGAGAGAGAGAGAGAGAGAGAGAGAGAGAGAGAGAGAGAGAGAGAGAGAGAGAGAACCAGGGCCACCACCTTGTGGGTCTGGCTTATGTAGGTACTGGAGAATTGAACCAGGAGCCTTAGGCACTGGAGACAAGTGCCTTCACCGCTGAGCCATCTCTCCAGCTCCCTGACTTCTCTTTTAAATTCACTCTTCTTTGGGTTTCAGTAGCCTTTTACTTCTGGAAGTCTTGAGCCTTCTCTGGCATTAAGCAATGGGAAAAGAGAGAGAGGGTGGGTGGGATGGATAGTCAACTAGAACAAACTTCATCTAGGTCACTGTTATGGAAGTGTGGCCAACACCATGGCATCTCTGGGAGCTTGTGACGATGCAAGTTCTCGGTCACCATCCAGACCTACTGACTCAGTTATCTGCATTTAACAAAATCTCCAAGTGTAAAAGCCACTGAGCAAACTCATCTATCTTCTTTCACCTACCTCTCTATCATCTATCTATCAACTTAGTTTTATTTTGCGTGTGTGTGATGCATGCACATGTAAGTTCCCTTGCAATACCCCATGCACTCACTTGTGGCTGCCAGAGCCAAACTTCAGATGTTCCGATGCATCGTTCTGCTCTCCATTTTTATTTGAGCCAGAGTCTCATAGTGATACCAGCGCTTGCTGTTGTTCGCAAGGCTGGGTGATTCCCCGGTCTCTGATCCCCTTGTTGGGACTGGGGTCACAGGATGTGTGTCCACCCCAGCTGCTTGCATGGGATCTGGAGATTTAAATTCGGGTGGTTTTAGGGCCCCTCGGACCCTCATTCCTGCAGAGGAAGCACTTTCAGCATTGCCTCCCTCATCTTTCCTGAGCCTTCTCTCTTACTGCTATCCTGGAAAAGAGCCCTTCTTCATGGGGACCATAGAAGATGGGACCTGTCAACAGCTCATCTCTCACACCCCAGGAGCCAAGGATGGGCAGTGGGACTTATCATTTTTTAAACCAATAGACAGATAGATCCCCACACGACTCTGCGACTAGGCAAATCGGGTTAACATTGCCATGGAAGGCCCAGAGAAGAGACTTCACTTGTTCAAGGTCACAGAGCAGGGCAGGAACCAGCACAGGGTGAGAAGCAGGTACTTTAGCTCCTGGTCTACTCTGGGATTTCCTTTGTAGAAAGGGCTCTGGGGCCTCGGCTCAGAAGTTGGCTGGGCAACACCATCCAGATGGAATCGGAGCTCATTGTTTGGCTTTGCTTTTATTTACTTTCCCATTTCCTCCCATTCAGGCTGCTTTGCTACATAAGGCTATGACGAAAGTCTCCATTTGAGCGCTGGTAGTATAGCTCAGTGGTAGGCCATGGCTGAGGCTCCGGGCCTGATCCCCAGAGACCCTCCCAAAACAACAACAAAAACAAAAATAAGTTTATTTTAAAGTAAATTTATTGACATTAAAAACACAAGTTGATTTTACTTTGCTTTTTTTTTTATTGTTTTTTGACAAATTTCATACATAGTCTAAATTCTCCTGATCCTCCTGCCTCTGCCTCTTTAGTGATTTCCTACCCTCGTACACAATCATCTCAGAGCCCAAAGTCTCAATCCTCCTGCCTTAGCCTGATTTTAAAATTATTTATTTATTTGTGTGTAAGGATGGATGAGTGTGAGGGTATGGCTAGCTGAATGCCACAGTGTGAATGTGGAGGTCAGAGGACGGTCTTGGGGTGTTGCTCCTCTCCTACCTCCTTGTTTGAGACAAGATTTCTCTTATTTTTGCTTTGGGGAAGCCAAACTAGCTGGCTGAGGGCAAGCTTTGAGATTCTCCTGACTGCTTCTCATTGCCATGGGTGTGGTGGGATTACAGACATGGGCCACTTTTGCACCCAGCTTTACATGGGTGCTGGGGAGCCCAACTCTGGTTAGCAGGCTTGTGGTGCAAGTACCTTTGACCCCTGAGCCATCTCCCGGTGATATTTTCTTTATGTATGTATTATTTATTTTCACGTGTGTGTGTGTGTGTGTGTGTGTGTGTGTGTGTGTGTGTGAGAGAGAGAGAGAGAGAGAGAGAGAGAGAGAGAGAAAGAAAGAATATTATGGATGCCCCAGGGTCCCTTGCCACTACAAACAAATGCCCATCCAGCTTTACTTGGGTTGCTGGGGAATCAAACCAGGGTGGGCACACTTTGCAAGCAAGGATGCATCTTTAACCTCTGAGCCATCTCCCCAGCTCCAATTTTTTTTTTCAGTGAAGCAAAATTAAGGGTCAGCAAATAAGGAACCAAAGAAATTATTCTATCCAAGTCTAGCTTGGTGAAGCAGTGAGTTTACTGGGCTTTCTCACAGTGCCCTTGGGAGACGTAAGAGGGCCCAGAAAGCCCCCTTGAGCCTATCTTGTGCTGTCTTCCCTCCCCTCCAGGCTGCAAAGAATGCTCCTTTGGCTTCTCAGGTTGCCATAGGTTAAAATGTAAGTTCTTAGATGGGGAACCCCATCAGGCATTGCCAGTCAAAGGGCTGGAGAGATGGCTCAGCGGTTAAGGCATCGTCAGTCATTATCCCGCAGCTCTAACTCAGCCAGTAGCACCTTACAGAGAGCCATTATCAAGGAGCTTTCTAAGGACAGAACAGAATGCAGCATGGAAAGGTCTAGAAGGGAGAGAGCCATCAATGAAATCATTTCCTTTGCTAGGAAAGAGCCAGAGGTAGTAAGTATTCTGTGAGAGCCTCACCGTCTCTTCAATGGTCCCCTACGCTTCTCCTCCTTGGGCAAAGTTTATTGAGCACCTACTAAGTGCTAAATGCTCTACCCTCTGCACTGGCTTTTCTAATCCTCACTCTAGGAAGTAGGGAACCGAGGCTCAGATGAGTTAATAAGTGAGTGACAAGAACCAGGCCCCATATTTCTAATAACCACACCCAACTCTCTTGTCCTCCCCCTTGGGGCTCTCTCCTTACTGGCCTCATGGGCCATTTTTCTGACCTCAACTCTCCACTGCCAGCCTCTCTCTTTCCATCCCCACAAGCTTGTCCCTCCACCAAAAGTGAGATGCTGTTGAGATGCCCTAACCAAATGAACTTGCACCTCCACCTCTCGAGGGCCTGGAAGGATGCCGGGGGTCTGTGAGATCCAAACCCAGTGATGACAGGGGCTGGAGACAGGGCTAGAGACTGGGAATCTCCAGAGCAGGGGGGGGCATCTCTAGGGTGGGGGTGTCACAGCTCACCCGCTGCCACCCTCCCTCGCCAGCCCACACCCAGCACTCACCCGACCAGTCAGGCTACACCACCCACATGCCAGGCCGATCCGTTTGGACAGGCGTATGGCATGACCTGGCTTGTCTGCACCCTGGGCTGGCTGCCTCTCCCCACCCTCCATCCTCCTTCAGCAGGGGGAGGGAGGGAGGGAGGGCAGGAGCTGCTTCATGTCCTGCTGTGCAAAGACACCATGTCAGCTTGGGAGAGTACTCTCAAAAAGACAGAAACAAGGCGGGTGCTCTGCCCCATACTGGGTTACTTTGACTTACAATGGGAGAGAAGTCACCTCAGAGCCCAAATGTGCCTGAACAGAGGGGCCTTGGGGAACTTCTGTCTACTGTAGAGCCTCAGTTTCCCCATTGAAGAATAGTACAAACATTCCCCTTACTGTAACTCCATGGAGGAATACCTGGGCCAGTCACACTCCATCCTCCCATTCAATCATTTACCAAGTGTCAGGGACTCTGCCCAGCTGGGGGAGGTGTGAGCAGGCAAAATACTCCAAGAAGGACCCTCATGGGGCTTCTGTCAAACAAGAGGAGACAGATTTTAAAAAATCAATCAGCAAAATAACCTAAGCTGTTTGCAGAAAACCCAGCCAGAAGATATGGTGGGTGGGGCAGGGCCCTGCCAGGCACTGTCAAAAAAGGCCAGGGTGGCAAGGAAGGTCTGACTGGTCCAACCTGAGGTAATAATAGCATGTGCAGATATCCTGGGGCGAGAGGGAGTTCGCCCTGATACAGAATAAAAAGCGACAGTGTTCTGTCCTTTCTCCTGGTTTCTTGGAGTCGTTTGAAGAGATGATGTGCTTGGCTTCAGTTGAGGCCCATTCCTACCCATGACTAGGGACAGACTGTCAACGTTGGACAGCCCCCTCACAGGTCTGCATGGAGTGTCCCAAGGGTGTCCCCAAATGAAAATAGGCCACAGAGAAAGGGGGTTGAGCAAGCAAAACTTCAGTCAGTGGTGGGCATCTCCTCCGGAGTTCCTCAGTCCCCATCTGAGTTTTTTCCTCCTGCCTGAGCCCCCTTCCCTGCCATTCCCCTCCCCCACCCCAGGAGTTTCGGTAACATTTGTTGGTAATACCCATCTGTCACTTAAAACTCCAACAGGGAGAAATGTCCAGGACCACCCCATCCCTGTTATACCTGGGGAAACTGAGGCAGGCTGAGGGTCTGGAGTTTCTGAAGTACCCCAGCATGGAATCCCTTGACCCCCTCCTCCCCCACCCCATGTCACCTTATTGTCCCCATGTGCATGGTGGTGACATGATACCTACTTTATCTTCTACATGCCAGCCAGCCATGCAGTTTGCATGAGATCTTTCATTTCTCCCACAGACACACCCCTGGTTGTGCAGGTGTGAGGCTGGACAGGCCTTTAACCTCTGTGCCTTGGCTTTCTGACCCGTAAAATGGGAATACTCTTACTGCCTAGTTCATAGGGTGGCTGGAAGTTTGGATCCATATTTGTGAAGCCTTTAGAAAAACCCTTGGCACGTGTCACACGAATAATTTATAAGCCCTTGGGGTGCAGAGCATACAATTCCAGCTTTGAAGTGATCTGTCCTTTTCTCCTGTTCATTCACCCAACTAACCCCCTCTGAGCTTTGCCAGGGCCAGGCCCAGGTGAGACAAGTCCTTGAGCATGGAGGCTCAGTGGAAGGGTTCACTGGCCAGCAGGGTGCTGCCTGGACGCCAGGCTGGGTTCTTCCAAGAGTGGAAGAGGACTCCCCAGAACCTGGGTGCTCTGGGTAGAGAGCTGGAGCCCAAGCCCTGCCCCGCCACGACCCCAGCTGCTGGCTCCTTTCCCACCTCCGGGGAGGGCCCAGGGCAGAAATCCGGTCCTGCTCACCCTGGCTGTGCCCCGATAACCCCCTTGAAGGGAAAGCAGTTTGTTTGGAAGGAAATGGTACAGAATGAGCAGTGGGCAGGCATCAAATAGGGCCTGGCTGGAAGTGCGAGCCACATCCAGAGGGTGCTGCACAGGCTTCTGCAACTATCTCTCCAGAGAGCCCAGCGATTGCTAAGATCATACTGCTGATTTAGGGGTCACCTGGGCCAACTTTGAGATAAGCCCTTTCTAGGTCCCCCCCTGGGCACAATCAAGCCATCACAGCTGAGGATTCCAAGGTAATTGTAGCTTCTCAAAGCTGCCCCCCATCCCCAAGGGCAGTCAGGGTAGGGGAGTTCGGACAGTCCAATCTCAGGTATGCAAATTGGGAATCTGAGACCCAGAAAAAAGGTGGGAACTAACTTGTCCAGTCATGCAGCCAGTCAGTGGGCAAGGTAGAGTTCAAAGCCAAGAGGCCAGATGTCCATTCAGCTCAGTCCTGATGGGGAGGTGTTAGACTAGGTTGGTGTGCGCATGGGGGGGGGGGACGGACAGATGACCATGAGAAGACCCCTGAATGACTCATCCTGTATAATCCCCCTGAAGCAAGTGCAGCTAGAACAAGGTCCCATGATGTAGGAGGGAAGGGCATGAAAGCAACCCTTTCAGGGCAGAACAGTGGTGAGCGGAAGTTGGTGGCAGAGGGGAGGAGGTTTGTGCAGTTGTTGGTCACAGGGATATATTGACAGACAGGAAAAAGGCCAAGAGAACCTCAGTACAGGGCTGGAGGCATGCCTCAGTGGGTAGAATGTTTACCTAGCGTGCATGAAGCCTGGACTCCACCCCAGCCCCACATCAACCAGGCATGGCGTTGCACACCTGTAATCCCAGCTCTCTGGAGTCTGAGGCAGGAGAATTGAGAGTTTAAAGCCAGCCTGAGCTGAGACCTTGACTCAAAAAAATTTTTTTTTTCCCCCAAGATGTACTTGTAATCCCAGAGCTGGGGTGGTGTAGACAGGAGGATCCCCGAGGCTAGCTGGCTAGATAGACCAGCTGAACTGGCCAGCAAGTTCAGTGTGAGACCCTATCTCAAGAAATAAGGTGGGCTGGAGAGATGGCTCAGCAGTTAAGGCCCCTGTCTCCAGTGCCTAAGGCCCCAGGTTCAATTCCCCAGGACCCACATAAGCCAGATCCACAAGGTAGTAGCCCTGGTGTTCTCTCTCTCTCTCTCTCTCTCTCTCTCTCTCTCTCTCTCTCTCTGTATCTCTGCTTGAAAATGAATAAATAAAATATTTAAAATTTAACAACAACAAAAAAGAAATAAGGTGGACAGTCATAGGGACACACAACATTGATATCTTGCTTCCACACACACACATGCACATGCACACACACATGCGCGCATGCACACACACACACACACACACACACACACGGACACATACACGAGGACACCTAGCACTGTGATGGCAATGACTATCTCAAGAAATAAGGTAGACAGTCATAGGGACACACAACATTGATCTCTGGCTTACACACACACACACACACACACACACACACACACACACACACACACACGAGGACACCTAGCACTGTGATGGCAATGACCCCACTGATCTGTTTTCTGGTCACCTGGTGCCTGTGTCAAGGGTCTTCAGCTTAGCAAGGTCCCTATTGCTTGAATGATGGTTGTCCGTCATTCATCCAGCCTGGCCCTGCACCTCCATCAACAATCCCAAGTCCTCTGTCTACTGTTCTCCAACTATGTTCCTTAATATCTGATCTAACCACTGCAGAGGGTGCCTTTGAAGTTTGCTTTATTTTGTTTTGTTTTTGAGACAGAGTCTCATCTATTCAGGCTGGCCTTGAACTCACTATGTACATAGGTTGATCTTGAACTTCTGATCGTCCGGAGTTTCAAGCGTACACCATCATGCTCAGTTTATGTGGTACTGGGGATAGAACCAGGGGTTTTGTGCATACTAGGTTAACACTACCAACAAACAACTCTTTTTGCATCTATATCAGCTCTGTCTCTGCCTCCAGGAAGTTCTCGTTTTTCTGACACTTTGGAAAGACACAACCCTGTCCACCTATGCTTTTTGCGTAGCATGCTCGTGATAGGGCCACCAGCAAGAGAATCTGAACGAGCTCCCTTCTGGGACATCTGGATCCTCCGTGCTCCACCCCAGGATCTCTGGCTCCACTGAGGCATGTCTAGGGTTCTGGTCTGCAGCTCGGCCACACCCACCCCCCCACCCACTGAGGACTTTCTAGCAGGTTCCTGAAGTCTCTGGCATTCTGAGTTCAGAGAGATAAAAGGGAAGAGGCAAAGCTGGTGGTTTGGAAACTCCAGCTCTGGAAATTGCTTCCCATGCTGCGTCTGTTAGACCAGTTGAGGAGAAAGGATAGAGACCTCTGTTTTTAAGTGCCAATTCATCACAAATCAGCCCTTTCCTAGCAAAGACATCGGAGATCTGCAGGCACAGCAACAGCTAATTACAATGAAAGGTCCTCCCCTCCTCCGATTTCTTCTCCCCCACTTAGAGTCCTCTGCCTCCTCCCTCTTCTTCCTCATCCTCCTCCCTCTCTTCCTCACCCTTTTTCTTCTTTGAGTTAGGGGCTCACTACATAGCCCAGATTGGCCTCCAAGCTCACAACCCTGCTGTCAGTGCTGGATGACAGGTGTGTGGCATCCTGCCCAGCTGTCGCAGGAGTTGCTTTTGCCATGTGCTTGTCCATGTGTGTGAGGATGCACAGCGCTCACGTGGAGGTCAGAGGATAACTTCATGTGAGGCAGGGTTTCTCCCTGTTCCCCACCGTAAGCACCAGACTAGATGGCCCACAAGCTCTGGGGGTTCTCCTGTCTGCCTCCATTCTCGCTGGAGGCCCACTGCCATTACAGACGCCGGCACCATAGCACTCAGCTTTCTGTGGTCCTGTGGATCTGGACTCGGGTCATCACGCTCGTACGGCAAGTGCTTTATCCACTGAGCCTTCTCTCCAGCCCAGTGCTTCCAAACCTTGGTTCTCAACTTGACACTCAGCTCTTTGTAGAACAAAGTAGAAAGGGAACCGTGGCGGCCACACGTTGAATGACACTGTTCTGGATCCCCAGTACCCAGGATGGTGGGCTGAGGGCTGCCCGCAGCCTGAGTGTTGTCATGATGGGGACCAAAGGCACAGAGCTAGCCTTGGGGGGAGGGGTCCTCAGGCCCCAAAGGGAGGCAAGCAGAGGCAGAAGGAGAGCCTTCGCTGGGGCAGAGACTGTTCGCTGGGCTTGGCTCCACGCCTGTCACTGCAATGCCACTTTGGCCTAGAGTCCCTACACTGCTCTTGAGATATTTGTCTTGTTCCTAGTGCAAATTCCAGCCCCAGAGGAATGCACCCCAAGAACAAGAGGCAGCGCCAAGGGCCTCCTGTCTGGGGACCCAGCCTAAGCCCAGCTGGCCTCAGATGGCCAGGCAGCAGACGACAGGGGTGGGGTGGTGATACTATCCCAGCCCAGAATTCAGAGGAGGGCAACTCCCAGCCCTGCCCTACCCAGGCCTCAAGGAGCCTGAAAGGAAGGAAGAGGAGAGCAGAGGAAGGAGGGGAGGGGAAGGAGGGGAGGGAAGGTTGAAACTCTCGACTCCCTGTAGAATGAGCCAACCCATACCCCATGGACCGGTCCTGTAAAGCCTCAGGATGAGGCCTCAGCCCCAGGTCCTGCACACAGTAGGCATCCTGACTGCATATAGCAGGCACTCAGAATATTTGCTGAGGTCATGCACAGTTCCTAGCCAGCATCACTGTGGCCCTGCAGGTTTGGAATGTCTGTGTTTACATCCATATAATCTCCACTTGGAACATCCAATTTCAGAGTTTTGCTAGGTTTCTGTGGGGGACTCGAGGCTAAGGGACAGGAGCAGGCCACACACAGTCTCTCTCTCTCTCTCTCTCTCTCTCTCTCTCTCTCACACACACACACACACACACACACACACACACACACACACACACACACACACACTTCTATGGTGGAGACTGCAGCCCAGGCCCACTGTGCTCTGGACCCACATCACTAGACAGCAGGGGCTATGACATCCCTGCCTGGCCTTCCAGCTCCTCCCTTCTTGTCCAGTAGGCAAAGCTGTGTCTCCTCCTCCAAAACCCAACACCTCTCCTTCTGTGCCTTTGAACACCTCTCATGACTCTACCTGGCCAGCCCTATTCAACATGACAGCTCAGTGTCCAGGTGACTTGTGCTTGTCCCTACCCTCCACCACGTTGTTACTGATGGTCTTGTGCTCCCTCCCTCTCTCTCTCTCTCTGGGTGTCTCCAGGTTCTTGACATCTTAAAGATTTAAGAAAGGTCCACACGCATTGTGAATCGACAAGAAAGCAATAATAAAGATTTGAATCCATTGCCAAAGGTGCTGCAGGCCCCCTCAAGGGGAGAGTACACAAGGTCACTGTCTGGGGCTTTTCTTTGTAGGCTTTTTAGTGGAGGATGGACCAGTTGCTAAGGGTGTAGTTTGGGTGGTACTCTGGTTTCATTGACAGATTTGGGGTATATGACTTTTTTTCTGCTGCATATAATCTTTCCCATGATGCATCTGATGTACACCCCATTATGGATAGACATAAGATGGTAAAGAGGGGTTTCTCCCTAAAAAAGAGAACGCAGTTCTCTTAGAGGATGCAATTTGCCTGACTGCTCATGTACCCCCCAAACCAGCCCAGGCTACATGGCTCCCTGCTCTTCCATTCCCAGATCATCTAAGAACATATCTGAATACTGACCATGGTTCATGGTCATTAAATGGAGGAGAAAATTAGTCCTCTGTGTGGAATGGTGCCTATGTGGAGCTCGGCACAGGTTGGGGGCCCGGGGTCTCAACAGGTTGCTGGGAGTGTTCACTGATCAAGCCAAGCAGCTTCCTGCTCCCCAGGATCGCCTGCCTCCATCAGGCTGTCTCCTTTGAAGGACTCACTCAGCTTCTCTGTGCTTCTGTTTTCTGGTCTGCAGTGGACAGTTGGGAGCATTTCTCCTACTTGTGGCCACCCATGATTTTAGAATCTTCTCTTTCTCTGAAGATTTCCCTAATGGACCACCACGTGACCTTGGACTTGTTAATGTAGAAGGCAGAACTCAATTGCCCAGCCTCAATCAATCAGAAATCAGTCGTAGGAGACTTCTAGAGGTCGCCAGCTCTAGCATCATCACTCTGGGTGAACATGCTGGTAGAGGCACCTGAATCTTTGGGGACAATGACAGCTGAGTTCACGTGTCTACAGGAGCAGAGGAATGTTTGCCAATGCATTATTCTTTATCATAACCCAACTATCTCCCATACAAACCTAGTTTTCTGTCTCCTCATTCTCAATTCAAACAGCACTGTAATATTTGATTAAAGAAAAACCCTTCCTGCTTAATTAAATTAGCCAGAATGGATTCTGGGTTCTTTGCAACCAACATCCTTAGTGAATTCAGGAAGATAATGTTGGTGCCTACTTCCTGGGGTTGTCCACAAATCAAACACCCCTACACATATGGCGGGAGGCCAAGAGCATGTCAGCTAGTTGTCTGAGTGACTTCCTGGTGTCTGGGATGTCCAGCTTTGTGCTTTTGGGACAACATCCTATGCCATTGCCTCAGAAAATGGCCTCCTGGAGGTCCATTTCCCTTCAGAAGGTTTCTTCTCCCTTAAGAGACCCAAGAACCCCAGAGCTGGCTAGGATATGGCTCAGAGGGTAAAGTGCTGGCCATGTAAGCATGAGGGCCTGAGTTTGGAACCTCAGAACTCATGTCCAAACCAAGTGTGGTGAGCTCTAGGAGGCAGAGGTAAGAGGATCCATGAAGCTCGCTCTGGCTAAATTGATGAGCTAAATTGTCTAGCTAAATTGATGAGCTCCACGTACAGTGAGACAATCTATCTTCAAGAATAAGCTGGAGAGCCTCTGGCCTTCACTGCATGTGCACACACATGCATCTGTGCATGTGTACATACACCACACATACATATACATGCAAGGGGAAAAAAGAACCCCGGAGCACCCTAAGTCCCAAGGTCAGTCTTGGTTACGTTCATGTCCAAGGTGAAACGCAGATGTCTGGTCCATTGCCAGGGGGCCAACTCTCCCAGTACAGCATCTGAAATAAGAGCTGTCAATTGCAGCAGAAACTATGATGGCCAGGGATCCAAGCAAGGGGAGCAGCCCTGTCCCCAAGGCAGCCCCCATGACAACTAACAGGTGTACATGTAGGATACCTGGGTCTCTGAAGGCCAGTGGCTTCCATGCCTTCGATCACATCCTGTGGTGGTCTGAATGAACAAGGCTCCCCATAGCTTCATATGTTTTGAATACATGGACCCCAGCTGGCAGGGGTTTGGAAAAGTTGTACAGGAGGTGGAGCCTTGCTGGAGGAATGAACCTTGAGGTGCAGCCTACCGGGTGTTCAGGGCTAGCTCACTCATTGTTTCCTTCCTCCTACTGTGACAAGATGTGATGCCTCAGCTTCCTGCTCTGCCATGCTTTCCCTGCCATGATGAAACTTCCCCTTAACACTGTAAGCTGAGCCAAAGGAAGGGTAGGACTGCTAACAATGCAAACTTCCAGACACAAAACGGCCTTGATATTCATGACTTCGCAGTGCCTGATAATACCTGCACATTATGGGAGGAAAAGATGATGACACTGAAACAAAACAGAGACTAATTGAGAGGGGGAAGAGATATGAGGGAGGGTTGGGAGGGAATCATAATGGCTTAAGATCTATGATTATGGAAGCTATCAATAAAAAGTTAAAAAAAACTGTAAGCTGAAATAAACCCTTTTCTTTCAGAATCTGCTTCTGATTGGGTATTTTTTTCCCAGCAATGAGAAAAATCAGGGGTCCAGCCACACAATGGATAATGCATCTGTCTATGGATCAGAAGATTCTAGGAGGTAATTGTAATATATCCTATGGCAGCAAGCTCAGCCATGGAGGTTTGGTGGAGACAGTCCTTAGGACAAACTGCCACCCTTTCTCCTCCAGAATTTCTGCTCCTGGAGGTGTCCCTTCAGCCACTCTGGAGCAGGGTGACCTCCTGGGCATCTGAGAGCAACTTGATGGTCACTGGGAGAATTGGCGCCAACTGTGTCTAGTTAGCCAAGCCCATGAGGCCCTCTCTCCATTTACCCACCAAAGCAGGTCACTTGGAAGAACACCAGCTCAAGTAGATCCCAGTGTTAGCTAAAAGATAGACATGAGCTGGCTGTGGTGGCGCACGCCTTTAATCCCAGCACTCGGGAGGCAGAGGTAGGAGGATCGCCGTGAGTTCAAGGCCACCCTGAGACCACATAGTGAATTCCAGGTCAGCCTGGACTAAAGCGAGACCCTACCTTGAAAAACCAAAAAAAAAAAAAAAAAAAAAGATAGACATGAGCTGGGGACCGGGGACATGGGAGGTACCCCAGTTATGGTTTCTTGCTTGGACAGCCAGCCAGTAAAAAAATCCTGGCCCCAATCTTCAATGTAAAACCTCAACTTAAAAAAATAACAAGATGTCAGGCTTGGAAGATGCCTGCAAAGCCTGATGTCCCAGGTTTGATTCCTCAAGACCCATGTAAAGCCAGATACACAAAGTGGTGCATGCATCTGGAGTTCGTTAGCAATGGCAAGAGGCCCTGGTGTGCCAAATTTTTTTCTCTCTCAAATAAATAAAAGTATTTTTTAAAAAATATCAAAATGGCCTGGGCATGGTGGCACACACCTTTAATCTCAGCACTCAGGAGGCAGAAATAGGAGGATCACTGTGAGTTCAAGTTCGAGGCCAGCTTGGAACTATGGAGTGTTTAAAACATTTATATGTATTATATATTATATTATATTATATATAAATGTTTTAAACAACAGACAGTCGTGAGATCAACCATGAGACCTTGCACAGTCTCTAAAAAGCTATATCTGGGGAGCTATGTCTCCTGATGGTGAGAATGGCCCTCTGTGGTTAAAGGTCCCTGAGGCCGCAGATAAGTTATCTCAATTAGATCAGAAGCTAAAGTACCAGTGTGCTTTCCTGGACATGTGCTCGAGCAGAGGGTCTGTATCCTCCAAGACCCTAGCTTCATGAATTATGGAATTGTTTACACTATGGTGGTGACACCCCTTGTGGGCTTTTCTAGAGGATCATGGGAAGGAAGCCTCTAAACAGATGGTTTATCATGCTATGGGAGGGCAAAAGGGTCACCTTAGCCCATTAATATGCCACATATTTCATGAATATTCACCAAACTTTAAAATCCACAATACAGAGCCTACTGTGTTGCTCCTGCTCTGGGGCAGCCCACTCCTCTCTCTCTTTGTCTCTGGTGTGCTTGCTTTGCTTTGCTAAATAAACGCCTACTTAAAGTATCTTTGTCTCTCAACTGAATTCCTTCCATTGAGGAGACAAGAGCCAAGAGACCCCCATAACTCCAGCAGGGGACCGAATTGAGCCTTGTCCTTAGCTGGTACTCACTTGTTACAGCAGCCCTCGAATCCCTGCAGACTAATAAGCTCCCTTCTTGTTTTCTGCTTTCGGTTTCATTTCACTTTGCCTTGTTTTTTCAGGACTGAGACCAGAACCCAGGGCCTCATACATGCTACACAGGCAGGCAAGCTATGGCCACAGCCCTGGCTCCTTTATTAATGAGGAAAAGGAGAAGATGCCGGTGTGGTCTTCCTAGCCTGGACTCTATTTAAATAAAGATGAATCGCTGGTCTCTTCCTCCCTGCACTGTGTGTAATTCAATGAAGACAAGGATGATGGGAAGTTTTGCACACAGCTTAAGGAACATTTGAAATACCAATTATACATGTGATTTCATATGTTCTAGTAGCCACATTAGAGAAACAAATAAATAAGCTGTGTGTGCTGGTACATGCCCGTGATCCCTGCACTTAAGGACAAGTCCAAAGCAGGAGGACCAAGAGTTCAAGGCTAGCCTGTGTTCTACAGCTCAAGAACCTGTCTCAAAAAAAACAAAATTTACTACTATGTCTCCCTTAACCCAGTAAATCCTAAATACCATCAATATAAATCTATCATGGAATATTTGCCATTCTTTTTTTGCTGGTACCAAGTCTTCCTCAATGCATGGTGTGTATTTGACTCTCAGAGCCCGCCTTGATTTCAGCTAGCCACGTGTGGCTGGGTCTTCAGGTTGGACAACACACAGCGATCTTATCTGACAGCCAAGTCTTTCTCCCCACCAGTGTAAACTACCCAGACCTGCTGGGATACATGGAGTGGTTTCAGGCGAGCGCCTTAACCACTGAGTAATCTCTCCAGCCCAACATGGTGTGGTTTGAGCCATGCTTGGATCTGGGAAGACCATGAGTCTTCAGAACTAAAACGAAATACAAAAAGCCCCTGTTGCAGTCAGCTTTCTTGTTGCTGCGCAGAAAGAACCCAAGCAAAAACGGCTTGTGGAGGAATGGGTTTATTTGGCTTACGGACTCGAGGGGAGACTCCATTCTGGCAGGGAAAACGATGGCATGAGCAGAGGGCTGGACATCACCTCTGCCACAGCACTGCAAACAGCGGCAGGAAGGTGTGCCAAACACTGGCAA
>PVHP010005905.1:0-62795 GCA_004024765.1 Zapus hudsonius
AAACCTCCCTCAAAACCATAAGCTGAAATAAAGCCTTTCCTCCCACAAGCTACTTCTAGTCGGCTGTTGCATCCCAGCGACAGGAAGGTAACTGCTGCACATATACAGAATCATTGTGAAATTTCATCTCCCTTTACTGTGATGGAACCGGCCTTCTGTCTATAACTGTGTGCCATGAGCATGGTGTATGTTCACATGAGAAGTGGACACCAACATCATTGTTACATGGCCTCACAGGATGCCAGCTCATGGGTGTGTCATAATTACTTTCCCATTTACCCATTATCATTTATGTATGCCTGCTGTAATTACCTTCTCACTACTAGGATAAAGCCGCTGAGCAAGAAAAGGATTTATTTTGGTTTTACAGTTTCAAGAAGAAGCTCCATGATGGCAGGGGACAGACATGGCATGAGCAGAGGCTGGACATCAACTCTGCCACCACAGATGGCAGACAATAGCAGAAGAATAAGTCCAACTACCAGTACCAAGCTAGTGCTAATAGAACATCAAGGTCCACCCCCAACAGCACACCTCCTCCGGCAAGGTCCCACCTCCCAAACTGCATCAGCCTGGAATCAAGCATTCAGAAGACATGAGTGTATACAGGACATCTGATTCAAACCACCACAATGTCATACCCAAATCTTTCATGTAATAATAGCACTTTAATAACCTGGTATAGTCCCTCCTATATATACCCAAATGTCTGCTTATTTCCTTGACATAATTCCTAAGACAAAATTACTTGGTCAAAAGAGGTTGTGTTATTCGACAGGACATTGCGAGAAGTTTCTTGGGCAAAGCATCATATATGGAGACTCTAAGGCAAAGCCTCATTTATTGAGTGGGATTAATTGGCATGTCTAACGAAGAGAAGGCCCGCAGTGGTGAGTTTACAGCCTCTAACTTTTCAGATGTCAAAGGGGCAGCTTTAGATGTAATTTTTGCCATCATTAACCAGCATAAAGCTCTTTCCAGCCCGGAAGCAGAAAATAATATGTGCTTGCTTCAAAATATTTGCAGATCAATTCAGATATAATCATCTCTATTGCACACTTGGCCTGCAAATCTAAGGAAGACATACACAATTTCTGTGAGAAGGAGACCATGTCAATTAGGAATAAAGGTGCCAAGAAACCCATTTGCAATGGCTTCAACAATATAGGAAATCTTTTGGCTCATGAGTAGGACATCTAAGAGGAGGTTGAGGGAGGCTTTCGACATCAGCAATTCAAACAAAACCCCAAAGTGATTCTTAGGGTTTTCTTTTCCAACCAGGATTGGTGTTCCTCCCACACTCACACAGACACACTGGGACAATTTCTCTCAACACACAGTGGCAGAATGGACGTTGCAGCACTAGATACCATGTTTCAGAATGCATCATGCCCCAAGGAAAGGGAGAAACTTTCTTCCAGTTACTTCTATGGAAATGTTATTGTCCAAAACTGAAATGTCGGTTAAAGGCTTTGTGGCCTGGTGAAGCGTCATAGTCAGGTGCACGTTGCTGGGATGAACATCCAAACCAGATACTGTTGATGGGAGGAAGGGATTTATTTCAAGCTTACAGATCCAAGGGAAGTTCTATCAATGGCAGAAGAAGCTGGCTCTGTTTCACAGATCCAAGCAGAGAGAGAAACCACCAGCAACCAGCACCACAAGCAAGCACAAAGAGATACCAGAAAAACACAAACCTGCCAGAGTCCAAATCTGCTCTCTATACCATTGGGCTGGAATCAGACCCACCCCCAAACATACCTTTGGGCTGACACCCCCCCCCCAGGATCCATCCCAGTAACAGCTCCGCTAGATAGGCAGCTGGAAACTCAAGTTACAAACTTTAATAACACACCTGAGTCTATGGGGGGGATGAGGGTCACGCATGTATATATTCACATTCAAACCATCACAAAAAGTGACTCTATCAGGATGGCTCTGACCTCCTTAGTGACAGACCCATAAGCTTATGGCATAATTGTGGTCACTAGGAGATGGGGACTGGCTGAAAGGTATAGGTCACTGGGAGCATGCTTTGGAAGGGGGTGACTTGTGTCTGAACCCCTTCTTTCCTCTTCCCTTGCTTCCTGCCATATAAGGTGAGCAGCTTCCTTAGGCCCAGAAGCAATGGAGCCAGCCCGCAATGGTCTAAAACCATGAGTCAAATCCTTCCTTGGGTATCTTTTTTCCTTGGGTATTTTGTCACAGTAATGAAAACCTGACCAACACGAAACAAAAGAGAAAGTTCCCCCTTTCTATGAGCTCCAAGAAAGGCTTCCTTAGTGTGTTGGCCAATGTTCTGTTGCTGTCATAGAATGCCAGAGGTTGGCCAGTTTGTAAGGAAAGAAGTCTAGTTTGGTTCACAGTTCTGTAAGCTGGGAAGTACAAAATGAGGCAGCCACATCTAATGAGGACTTTGTGGTGTCTCATGGAAAAAAGGAAAAGGGAAAATGGCAGGTGTTGAAGAGGCCTGTCACATGGGACAGCTTGGCATTGTGATGACCCACTCTCAGGGAAATTTAGTCTCAAGAGAAAACTTACTTTGAAAAGCATTCATTAATCCTTCTAGACCCCATCATTTTTTTTTCCCTCAAGGTAGGTTTTCATTCTAGCCCAGGCTGACCTGGTGCTCACTTTTGCCTCCAGCCACTGCAAACAAAGTCCAGACACAGGCATCATATGGGTACTAGGGAATTGAACTTGGGTTCTTCTGCTTTGCAGGCAACTGCCTTAACCACTAAGCCATCTCTCCAGCCCTGACCCTGTCACTTTTTTAAGGCCTCACCTCCCAATGCTTCCAAGGTGCCAATCAAATTTCAACATGAGTTTTGCTCAGTGGGAGTTTTTTATTCCAATTTTACCATCTGTTGTTGCCTGACCCTGGCCAAGATGAATATGCCAAACGGTTTAAGCCTCTGTCCTCTCAAACACATGAGCCTAAATATGGGGAGGAGATCCAGGTGGTACCAGTCCTAGGAGGTAGAGAGTCATCCCTTCAAATCATGTCTGCCGTAGAGATTATTGGTTGATAGGACCATGGATATAAGTTAAAATGGCAATGGCAACAGTGTTATAAGAAACAAAGAAAACCTCTATAATCAAAAAAGTTCAGTGGATGGAGAGAAGGCTCAGTCATGAAAGCCTTGGTCAACAATGCATGGGCCCCTGAGTTTGGATCCAGGCATGGTGGTGTGCACGTGTCCAGCACTGGGGAGGTGGAGACAGGATTCCTGGGGCTCTCTGACCAGTTAGTTTAGTCAAATGACTGAACACTAGGTTGAAAGACCCTGCCTTAAAAAATAGAGTGGACAGTGATTAAGGAAGACTCCCCCCATGTTGAATTCTGGCCTCCACACTCATACACACACACACGCATGCATACACACACTCAAATGCACCCCACACATATGCACACACACAGACACACACACATAACAAGAGTATCCTAAGAAACAAAGACCGTTCACTCAAAAAAGTTGAGAGGACATACTGAATGCATGCTTATGAGCCTTTCTGATCTCATCAGAAGCAGAAGTAAAAGAATCTAAAAATATATGAGCTAAAGGAGATGAACCCAGAGCCTCTAATGGTGCCAGGAAGTAAGTGCTGAACACAAACAAACTTAAAGGAAAAAATAAAATGTTGTGTGCATATCAAATGGACTTTGATCCCTCAATGGCCAAAGTTGGAATAATTTAAGCAAATACAATAAATAAACATACGACTGGATATCACCCCCAAAATAAAGCAAATATTCATAAGTCAGTGTCATAAGCGGATGGTGAAACAACAAATGAAAGGGAGAGAAACCTCTTTACTGTAGTAGAATTCAAATCAATAAACATGAAGGAATGAAAAACAAAACAAAAAAAAAAAAAAAAAGGGCTGGAGAGATGGCTCAGCGGTTAAGGCACTTGCCTCCAGTGCCTAAGGCCCTGGGTTCAATTCCCCAGGTCCCACATAAGCCAGACCCACAAGGTGGTGGCTGTGGTGCTCTCTCTCTCTCTCTCTCTCTCTCTCTCTCTCTCTCTCTCTCTCTCTCTCTCTCTTTCTCTCTCTCTCCCCTTGAAAATGAATAAATAAAATATTTTTAAAAAAAAAACAAAACAGACAACACCAGAAGAATTATAGTCATCGGGCTGTACAAGAATATTAAAAAAAAACAAAAAATAAATAAACAGTGGACAACATTTCAGGTGAGATGTTTGCAGAAACTCAATGGTTTGCTTCTAGAATGATCCCCGCAGGCTTGTGACCTTATTGCCCAGCAGGTGGCGCAGTTTTGAAGGAGCCTTTAAGGAGGTAGAGCCAGGAGTGACTGGGTGGGTGATGGTGGTGGTGGTTAGTCCCTCCCCTTACTCCAGCCTAGTGCTGTCTGCCCCCAGGCTCCCATTTCCACACATTAAGCTCCTGCTGCTGGTGTACATTTTTCACCAAAATGGACTGAAACTGCAATTCAAGATAAAGCTCTCCTCCCTTGCATTGTCACTGTAACTAACTCAACGGTCCAGGTGAGCCCCAAACGTGTATCAATGGCAAAGAGGAAACCTCCACACTCCACTGGACACTTGTATGGGGAGGAAAAAATTAACTTGTGAGAAAACAATCTCAAGAAACTAAGCAGGGTCAACATCACCACCCCAGGCAGGATGCCCTGGGAAGCCATGTTGCTTCTGTGATGTTCTTCCCTGTCCACATGAACTCATGAGAAACGTTAGGAGAAAAAAAAAAACAATAAGTTGGAGAGCTAACTCAGAGGTTAAGGCACTTGCCTGCAAAGCCTAAGGACCGATGTTCCATTCTCTAGTACCCATGTTAAAACCAGATGCACAAAGTGGTTCATGCATCTGGAGTTCATTTGCAGCGGTAAGAGGCCCTGGTGTGCCCATCCCCCATTAAATAAAATAGTTTTAAATGTTTGGCATGGGGGTGCATGCCATGAAGGGCTGAGGAGATGGCTCAGTGGTTAAGGCACTTGCCTGCAAAACCTAATGACCCCAATTTGATTCCCCTGTGCCCACGTAAAGCCAGGTGCACAAAGTGGTTCATGCATTTGGAGTTCCTTCACAGTGGCTAGGTGGCTAGAGGCCCTGGCTTGCTCATTCTCATTCTCATTCTCTCTCTCTCTCTCTCTCTCTCTCTCTCTCTCTCTCTCTCTCTCTCCTTGCAAATAAATAAATTAATTTAAAAAAATAATGAAGAGACAGTTTACCATACATATACTTGTCCCCTTCAACAATATCAAGGTCAAGGAAAGACTGAGGGACTGTGACAGAAAAGGCTAAGGAAATTGGACACTAAATACAATGCAGGCTCCTGGATTGGCTTTGTGACACAAAATAAACAAACAAACAAACAAATAAATAAATAAAGGTATTACTAGGAAATCTGATACAAAATCTAAGAAAGGTCTGTAGCTCAGAGAGCAGTACTCTACTGGTATTAATTTCCTATCTCTGACAATGATGCCACTGTTATGTAAGAGGCCACCGTCAGGGAACTCTGTGTGCTATCTTTGCAACCATTCTGTAGGTCTAAAATTATTTCAAAACACAAAGTTAAACATGAAGCATGCACCGTGTGCTGCGTGAAGGGATGCAAAGAGACAAGGTTCTGGGTCAAATTCTTCCATGTGGGAGCCTGCTCACAGGCACCTGACTGCTTGGCTATCTGAAAATTAACTCATTGTACATAGGGTGAGATCTAGGCACTTAGAAGTGTGAGGGAGGAGAAGACAGGCAGTGTGAGCAGAAGCTTCCAAGAAACGGAGGATGAGGAGTTAGCAGAGAGAAGCAGCAATCACCTACAGGGAGAGATACTGACCCTTGCCAAGGATTCCATAAACAAGGCTCAGGGTGGGAGGTCAGACACAGGGAAGAAACAAACACCAAGGCTGCCATTCTTAATAAGGTACTGCTCTGCTCCTAGCCTCTGCTATGCTTTGGAGATGTATACCCCCAAAGTTCATGCTCTTGTAATTTGGTCCCCAGAATCGTAACATGAGAGGGGGTAGAAACTTCAAGGGGCAGTAGTTGAAATGGGCCTTACAAGCATGAGGAGTTGAGTCTGGATCTTCAGCGCCCACATAAACCTGCCAGCCACTGTGGCAGGCACCTGTCATGTTAGCCCTGGGGAGGCAGAGATGGACTCCATGGGGCTCACTGCCCATCTAGTCTAGTTGAATACATGAGCTCAAGACCCTGTATCACAAAATAAGGTGGAAGGATGGAGAGATGGCTCAGAGGTTAAGGTGCTTGCCTGCAAGTCCTAAGGACTCAGGTTCAATTCCCCAGTACCCACGTGAAGCCAGATGAACAAAGTGGTGCACACATCTGGAGCCTGTCTACAGTAGCTGGAGGCCCTAGTATGTCTATTCTCTCTGTCTCTCTCTGTCTCTCTCTTCTCTTTCTCTGATTTCAAATAAATATTTTTTTAAAAAATAAGGTGCAGCCAGGCATGGTGGCACACACCTTTAATCCTAGCACTGGGGAGGCATCCTCCTCAGTTTAGCACACCTGTGTGGGCTGCTCCCTCCTGAGCCCGCCTCTTGGGTCCACCACCCAATCAGGTATCTCCCTCACACACCTGAGTATGATGACAAGACTCATCCTAATTGGATGTTTAATCCATAAATGGATCTGGAACATGTGTATACACCCCTCTTCACTCTCCTTGTCTTTGTTTCCGGGACCCTGATGGTAAGCTCTCCTAGTTCCCAGTCTGCCTGGAAAGAGGGACCATTTCTTTTCGGATGGGTGTTTTTCTGCTTGCTTTCCACACTTGTCATGTTCTGGCAGCTTCCTTGTCTAAACACATGAGCAACAGCCTCTTGTATCTTCATGCTCCTGGTCCCTGGCTCTCCTGGCTCTTGCTTTGGTAAGTTCTCCTCCCTGCCAGCCTGCCTGGGACAGGGGAGGTTTTCTTTTTTGATCTGTGTGCTTCCCTGCCTTGTGTTGGGGTGTTTCCTTGCCTTGCTACATGTATGATCTCTCTCTAATCTCCTAGCCCATCACCAGCTCTTTATCCTCTCTGATCTCTTATGGGAGGGGGATTTTTTGACTTGGACTCTCAAGCTTTGCTTTCCACCTGTGTGTGTGTGTGTGTGTGTGTACGTGCATCCAGACTTGAGTTTTCCTCTGTCTTCCTTCCCCTTTCCAGCCTGGCAGGACTTCCTGCTAGCTCTCCCTCTAGATCTTAACTCTCCTTAAAAATAGACATTATAATTCATAATTTACCTTTCATAGAGTACATGCTTTCAGTTCTTTGCAAGTCAGATAAGGACCCAAAAGTTGGGGTCCATGGGCCTGGGATCTCCTTTTGGGGTCCATGGGCCTGGGATCTCCTGTAACTTTATGGAATTTAATCACTCTTTGGAACCCAAATCCTACAGCGGTTTCACTGATAGGCTTCTCTTCTCCAGCATGGTGGTGGTGAACTTCTCCAAGGATCTCCATGGTCTTTCCTTCCTGTGTGTCTGTATCCTTTGCATCTACTTTTGGTTTTCTTCCCCTACCTCCCTTCCTTCTTTTCCTCCAACTTTCTTTCCTTCCTTTCTTCTGTCTTTCCATCTTTTTTTCCCCTCCCTCCTTTCTTTTCCTTGGTATGACTTTTTGAGATATGGTCTCACATAGAACAGACCAGCCTCGAACTTCCTGTCTAGCCCAGATGGGCCTTAAATTCCTGACCCTCCTGCCTTAAGCTTCCCAAATTCTGGGATTATAGGAATGCACCACCATGCTCAGCCTTGTCCTCTCCTCACGTGTACCCTAGTCATATTGGACTAGGTCCTGTGCTATAGTTACTTTTCTCATTGAAGAAGCAACTTAAGGAAGGAAAGGTTTATTTTTGGCTTACAGTTAGAAGAGATACAAAAGCAGAGACCAGACAGGAAGGCTCTACCTCCTAAAGGTTCCACAGCCTTCTCAAACAGCATCATCAGCTGGGAACCAAATGTTCAAACACATAAGCTTATAGGGGACATTTCACAACCAAAGACCCTACCCTGATGACCTCATTTAATCTTCATTACCTCTTTAAAGGCCCTATTTCAAGACACGGGTATGAGGGTTAGGACTTCAACCTATGAATTTTTTTAATATATATTTATTGTCCATAATGAGTTACATTATTTAGTGGGCAAACAATGCATTGTTATCCCGAACTCCCCAATTCCCCCCCTCCCCATCCCTGATCAGTTGTATATCCTCCTTCATGGGCTGTCTGTATTAGTCCTTGTGGCAAGGGATCCTGGATATCCTAGTACTCAGCCCGGTTCTCCTGGCTCAACCTATGAATTTTTGAAAGGAACACAATTCAACCTACAAACCCTGGCAAAGCAGCTGCCCACCTGCCTGGCCCCCACCTATGAGGACAATTCTGCCACCATAATGCACAGGAAACTCCCCATGACTTAGTGTCTTTCTCCAGAATACAGAAAAACAAAGCATCCCTAGGCATCTGAGGAAACTGTAATGATGGTAGAAAAAATAAATTACAAAGACATCAGCAACTGCATTTCAGACATTTAAACACCTGACGGATGCAAAGCAATGCAGAGATTCCAATTGCAGTGAAAGATTAGAGAACAAAAACCAAAGCTCAAAGCCAAGCAAAACACTGGGAGCAAATATTGGTCATTTGAATAAATATAACAGGATTCAGACCCAGATTACAAACAGTGCCTACAAACAACCCAATGGAGAAACAGACAAGAAACGGGAACAGAGAATTTCCCTGCTTGCTGTAGCTTTATTGGGAGAACAACCCGCTGATATCTATTACAATTTAACAGGGGCATAACTTTTGATGGAGTAATGCTATTTCTAGGTTTCTATGTGGAAAAACACTATAAATACCACAGAAGGGCTGTAACGAGGATGCTAATTGCAACAGCAGTTGAAAGAAGGAAAGAAATGGAAACACCTTAATATTTCTCCACAGCAAGCTGGTTACATAAACCATGGGCAAGCGACATTCTGTTATGTGCCCTGTCAAAAAAGGTGGCCAGAGCTTTTCCACCCATGTGCACAGTTCTCCAAGCATCCTGTCAGATTAAGAAGAAATGGAATGGGGTGTGTTTCTGCGAAGACCAATTCCCTAGCACTGCAAGGCTTTGGGTTGATCCTTAGGAGTTGTAAAAATACAGCAAGTGTAGGTACTCATGTTGTGTGTGTTTTTAGAAATCCTAAAAACCTGAAGGGGGCAGGGAAGATGGCTCAATAGATAAAGGCTTACCCTGCAAATATGATCAGCAGCATCCAATCAAAGCTAAAAGCTGTGGTAGGAGCTGTGAAAGATGGAGACGGGAGATTTTTCCAGAAGTTCATAGGCCAGCTAGCCTGGTGAAAGAAGCACTGAACAATGCCAGACCCTGCCTCAAACAAGGTGGAATGTGAGGACCACACTGGAGGCTGTTGTCTGACCTCTACACATACACATCATGGCACACACACACACACACACACACACACACACACACACATTAACATACACAATACGCACATCAAATAAACGAGTAAATCTCAACTACATGCATGTGTATAAATATTCATGAATAATGCACAGAAGGAACTTTGGAAGGTTTCTTAAGAAGTTACAGACTTAGCATGGGATGGGGGAGATTAGAGTCAAACTAGGTTCCTCTCCATTGCCTGTTATTGAATTTTTGCGCTGACAATATAAATGCATTTGCCTCGGGTATTTCTTCTAAAATAAAGAAAAAGAGCCAGGTGTGGTGGCATATAACTGTAATCCTAGCTACTTGAGAGAGTGAGGCATGAGAATAATGAGTTGGATGCCAGCCTGCGCTACATGGAGAGACCCTGTTTCAAAATACAAATAAAAAAGGTTAGGGGTGAAGCTTAGTGTGGAGTGCTCACTGGCATGCACACAGCCCCACTTTTGACCCTAAGTACTGAGGGGAACATGAAACAGATTAGAACATAATACATATGTAGAATATTATATGTGCCATGCATATGTAAAAACTTTTATATTTTATATGAATTTAAGGGTTTTTAATTTTAAAATAGTTAAACAAAGGTACAACTATGTAAGAGTTACTTTCTCGTTGCTTGGACAAAATGCATGACCAGAAGCACCTTAGGGAAGGAATGAGGATAGTTCAGCTTACAGGTCCAGAGGGTAGAGTACATCATAGTGGTAGTGGGGGGGATGGCAGAAATAGGAAACTGTCACCACATCATCACATTAGAAAGGAGGAAGTAAAGAGAGAGAAAGGTAAATGGCCTGGGCAAAAATAACACCTCAAGGATCATTTATCCCCTCCCCCACACAACACTTCCTCCAGCAAGGCTCCACCTCCTAAAGGTTCCACACAACCTTCATGAACAGCACCACCTGCTGGGAATAAAGTATACAAACCACCACATTCACTAGGGAGTAAGTATCAGTCACAGGCCTCTATGGGGAACAAAAAAGACAGAAATCCAGGATGGTGCAAAGTGTTTCAAGGATAAGGGCCACAGCCCTAGATATAACAACTTAACTGGTTTGATTAAAAAAAAAAAAAAAGAAATAAGCCTGGCCTGGTGTCGCATGCTTTTAATCCCAGCACCTGGCAGAGGCAGGAGGATTGCTGAGAGTTCCAGGCCAGCCTGAGACGACAGAGTGAATTCTAGGTTAGCCTTGGATAGAATGAGACCCTAACTCAAAACATCAAAATATCAATCAATCAATCAATAAATAAATAAATAAATAACATTCGGGGCTGGAGAGATGGCTCAGCAATTAAGGCGCTTGCCTGCAAAGCATAACAACCTGGGTTCGCTTCCCCAGTGCCCACGTAGAGCCAGATGCATAAAGTGGCACAAACATCAGGAGTTTGTTTGTGGCAGCTAGAGGCCCTGGTGTGTCCATTCTCTCTCTCCCTCTTCTCTCTCTCACTCTCTCTTTGCTTGCAAATAAATTTTTTTTAAAAAAATTTAAAGAAAAAAACTTTCCACCAAAGGCCAATCAAACGTAACAATACCCTGATTACTGGAATCTCACAGGAAATGAACATGTTAAATATTAAAATTCAAAACTGGACTGATCAAAATGCACAGGGAACATGAGAGTCACAAGTAGAAATTTATGCCAGAAATAACAAGTTAAAAAACACAAAACATTTAAAAACTAATAAAGAAAGGTGTTGAAGTTTGAATCTGAACTGTTCTCCAAAGCTCCTGTGTGGAAGGCTTGGCCTTCAGTGCAGCTGTGATCAGAACTGGGGCTTTTGAGAAGTTATGGAACCAACACAGCTCTGACCTCATCAATGGACTTGTGAGCTCTTGAGAGGTGGTGGGACCTACATAGATGAAGTGTGCCACTGGAGATATGTTCTCGAAGGAGGTCTTTTGTCACTAGTTCTTTCTTCCACCCTCCTTAGAGGAGGAGGAACAGGACAAGGAAGAAGAGGAAGAGGAGGAAGAAGAGGAAAGACAAGGAGAAAAGTAGCCTGGAAGGAAGCCATTTTCCTAGCTGCTTTCATTTGGAGATGAAAGAGGTTCATGGCCTTCCAGAGACCACCAGCAAAAAGAAAACACCCATCCAAGAAATGCCTTCGCAATGCATCAAAAAGAACAAAACAAAACCAAACCAGGTCACCTTTAAAGAAAGGCAACCAAGAAGACTTTTCACTGAATTCTCATCTATAGCTTAAACATAAACCCTCAGAAATAAAAGCACCGAGACTTCCAGGCATAAGAGCACTTGTGACAAGGAGGACCCGAAGGTTCCAGCAGCTACAAGAATTCTTGATGACACCCACCTCTTGCTGATGAATTGCACTTCAGCCGTGACTGCAAAGCAGCCATCAAACAAACATTCAGTGTCAACTCCAAAAAAAGGCTGCTCTACTGGAGGAGTAAGAGTGGACACAACAACAGGTCAGTGAGGACCACACAGGGTGGCACTAAAGACCCCCGAGAGTCACCAAGAAAGGGAGGAGAACCTTCTAAAGAGGCAGCCCCAAGGAACAGGCTGGATAGGGGAGGGAGGGCGGGCTACTCATCTTCCCCAGGCATCCTAATGGCTGGGTTCAATGGTTTAAATGTAAACAGAGACTAGGGAGATGTCCATGGGTACGAGTGCTTGTGGAGCAAGCAGGAGGAACTGAGTTCAAGTCCCACCAGCCACGTAAAAAACTGAACATGAATGCTCCAGCCTGGAGCCCCAGCACTGAGTAGGGCAGAGACTGGAGAATCAATAGGTCTCACTGATCAGCTGAAAAAAGCAGGTTCAGTGCGAGACTCTGTCTCCAGGATACAAAGTGGAAGAGCAATACAGGAGGACACATGATGTCTTCCTCTGCATCGGTATGTGTGCTCACAGCACATACCACACAAACACCCCACCTTACATCACACACGACATAAACGGGTGGTGTTTGAATGTGAAAACCCCTGGTTCCTGTGTTTGAACACATGGCACTGTTCTGGAAGGCTGTAGAACCTTTGGGAGGTGCGGCTGGAGGAAGTAACTCCCTGGGGGGTGAGCTTGGAAAGGGATTTCTGATTTCTGCTTCTGGTTCTGACCTGACTTCTCTCTGCTTCCTGATCCACCAAGATGTGAACAAGCTGGACCAGAGCTCCCTTCCACTGGCAGGGGTCCAGCCATGCCCTCCCACCATGGCAGACCGATAGCCACCATAACCGTGAGCCAGAAATAAGTCCTCCCTTGTTTCTGTCAGATATGCTGTCACAGCGACAAGAAAAACACTTGGAACAGATGGAGACGGAGACGAGTGTGTGCCGAGCAATGTGATTTGATAACATTACAGCCGAAAGAAGATGGTCGCCTGGAGAATAAAACCAACTCATTAGAAGGAGAAGGAGAAGGGGAGGGGGAGGGAGGCTGGGGAGAGGCTCAGTCAGTAAAGTACTGGCTGCACAAATGCGAGGACCTGAAGGCAGATCCATGGTGCCCACTTACATGCCAGGATGGTGTGGTAGCTCAGCTATAATATCAATGCTCAGAGAGGGAGATAAGGGACCCCCGCCCAGGGCAAGCTGGCTAGCAAGTTTAGCCAAACCAGCAAGCTCTAGGTTCATGGGAGAGACCCTGCCTCAGTAAATAAGTGGAAAGTAATTAAAAAAGAATACTCAGTGTCAACCTCTAGCAACACACATGTGAACACACACACACACACACACACACACACACACACACACACACATGCACACACAGAGCCCAGAAGGAAGTGAAGGAGAAAGACCAACAGGAAACGGTAGTACAAAGTCTCTGAGGAACAGATGGACAGGATTTTGTAGTCTTCATTAGGGGAAAATAATAAAACAAATGTCAAAAGAATGATGAACATGGAAATATAAGTGAAAATGACAGAAGATGTTCCATGACCCACAGAGAACATGAAAATCAACGAATGTGTTCTGCAGGGCAAGGGAGGGCTTCCTGGCTGGTCAGTAAGCCAAGCATAAGTTGAGTGGAGGGTGGTGGTTATGCATCAGTTATCCTAGAACCCCAGAGGCTGAGGCAGGAGGATAGTGAAAAAGCCTGGGTTTCATGGTGAAGTCCTATCTCAAAAAAATAGAAGAAAAAGAGAGAGGAAAGAAAAGGAAGGAAGGAAGGAAGGAAGGAAGGAAGGAAGGAAGGAAGGAAGGAAGGAAGGAAGGAAGGAAGGAAGGAAAGAAGGAAGGAAGGAAGGAAGGAAGGAAGGGGAGAGAGAGGGAGGAAGGAAGGGAGGAAACGAGGGAAGAAGGAAGAAATGGAGAGAGAAAGGGAGAGGGAAGGAGGGAGGGAGGGAAGAAGGGAAAGAATAAATAAATTTGTAAGTAAAAACTAATTGCTCAGGCCCAAAAATAATCAACTGAATTTCGCTATAGAAATGGACAATGACATGATGATTCTGTTTTAGGTTTTATTTTATTTATTTAGGTTTTTCAAGGTAGGGTCTAGCTCTGGCCCAGGCAGACTAGGAATTCAGTATGTAGTCTCGGGGTGGTCGACAACTCATGGTTGATCCTCTTACTTCTTCCTGACATTTATTCTGTTTTGTTGAGGAAAGGTTTCACTCTAGCCCAGGCTGGCCTTGAACTCACAGTGATCCTCCTTATTTCAGCCTCCTGGGTGCTTCAATTTAAAGGCATGAGCCATCAAGCTTGGCTCAAATCAGGTTTCTGGAATTTAATAATCTGGTATACTAAGAGTAAAGATATCTCTTTAGACTTCGCAGTTGATCAAATGAATTAACAGAGAGGAAAATCTAAATGAAAATAAACTATTTCTTTTCCTTTATTTTCCAGTTGTGGGAATCAAACCCAAGGTTTCACACAGGGCAAGCGAGAGCTCTTTCCCTGAGCTACGTCTCCCACCCTGAGCATTTCCCTCATAAAAGGAACAAACTAGAATATAATTGATAATATACTACATGCCAGTAAGCACAAAAAAGTAATGATTACAGAAGCTGAATTCTCTAGACACAGTGTAATCAGCACGTGAATGCAGTTGAAAACGTTGGGAGAGTGATAAATAACAGCAAAATCTGTTTCTTACAAAAAAAGCTAACAAAACAGAAACTCCCACAGTAAATTTAAACAAGAAATAGAAAAAGTAAAAATGCACAATAGCATTGAACATGAGAAATAACAATGTCAATGGGCTGGTTAGAATGTAAAATATCCCCACAGCCTCAAGCATTTGTGATGAAGCCTCCTACTTTATCCGCAACTGGTGAAGCTTTGGGAGGTGGAGCCTTGCCGGGGGAGGTGTGTCACTGGGGATGACTTTGGGGTTGATCAGTCTGGCTTACTGGGTGCACAGATAGTTAACTCTCTCTTGCTGAGCCCACACTGCTGCTCATATATGAAGATGTGACTCAGTTTTCCTGCTTTCTCCACTATGATATATAACTTTCCCTTGAAACTATAAGCCTGAAAGAAACCCTTTCCCTCGTAAGCTATTTCTGGTTGGTTGTTTCGTCCCAGCAATGAGAAGATAACAGTTATAGGATAACATGGAAATGTAGTCCATTGTGAAAGCCAAACACAGTTATATATTATAATACTGGCTAAAGATAATTGATGCTTTCCTATATGACTTTGAGATGCCAAGACAATGAGAAATAGCAAAAAAAAAATCAAACAAACTATTAATTGGAGGGGGGACTTGCACTTTGAAAAGAAAAAGAAACTATATGCACATTGGCATATAGACTCGCAAAGCCTTCTCAAGTAGGAAAAGCCTACATGGAATTTTAATAAATGTAAGGGCTTGGCAAAATAATTCAGAAGAGAACAGCAGGTATGTGACACACTTTATCCTGAAACACGTCATCCAGCAATCATAAAAATTTAATAAGAGTTATATAAACCAGAACATCACTCTGCAGTTTCATTTCTGAATGTAGGAAAGATATGATGCTAAGCCAGTCTAAAAAATATAATCTTTCTTTCAAAAACAAGTTCACTCATATAGAATAGGAGAGAGAATAATTTAGCATCAGTATGAGTTTTAGATAGAGCCATAGAGGATTCGCTCCAAGCTATATTCAAAGCAGAAGCAGCAATTCACATTTACTGTCCCGTGTGCTGGGTAGCAATGATTTACCATGCCAACAAGGAGGAAACTGAGGCAGCAGGAAGGAGAAATAACTGGAGGGTCACTGAACACTGGCAGTGAAGAGTCTAATTTAAGCCCAGACAATCTTTTCTTTATTACATCTCTCCCTCTCCCCTTTTCATGGTTGGATCCAGGTGTCCTGTCCCCCACAAGCAAATGAATGTGTTCTGGGTAATCGATCCTCAGCTAATGGCCTTTTGGGTTTTACAACCTCGCTGGAGCTGTGTTGTTGGGGGTGGGCTTATGGGGGCTGTAAGCCAGCTTCCCCTTGCCAGTATTTGGCACACCTTCCTGCTGCTGTTTGCAGTGCTGTGGCAGAGGTGATGTCCACCCCTCTGCTCATACCATCATTTTCCCTGCCAGGATGGAGTCTCCCCTCAAGTCCATAAGCCAAATAAACCCATTCCTCCACAAGCCGCTTTTGTTTGGGTTCTTTCTGTGCAGCAACTAGAAAGCTGACCGCAACACCCCTCCTCCCTCTTCTTCTCTTCCTCTCCTTCTCCCTCTCCTTTTCCTTTTCCCTCTTCTTCTCCCTCTCCTCTCCTCTCTCTCATTTTTGTTTTTTGAGAGAGGATTTTGCTCCAGCCCAGGATGACCTGGAATTTACTATGTAGTCTCAGGGTGGCCTCGAATTTATAGTGATCCTCCTACCTCCACCTCCCAAGTGCTGGGATTACATCTTTTCTTTTTAATGTATTACCTACAACTAAGAAGGATGAAGAGAGGTGGGGGAGAGGGCTCAGTGGGTAAAGTGCTTGCCCTGCAAGCATGAGGACCTGAGGGAAGATCCCAAACACCCACATCAATGCCAGGTGTGGTGACACATATTTGTAATCCCAGAGCTGAAGAGGCAGAGGCAGGAGGATCCCCAGGACTCACTAGTTAGCCAGAATAGTCAAATCAGTGAGCGCTGGATTCAATGAGAAAGTCTGTCTCAATAAAGGTGGGGATTATTAAGGAAGACACCTGATGTGAACCTCCAGCCTCTACATGCATGCATGCATGCATGCATACACATGTGAAGACACAACACATACACATTTAAAATAAAATAAAATAAGAGGGATGACCATAATGTATAAACTTATCTGTTCTTTTATTTTTGAAGACTCAAGTGTTTATCAGAAAAGCTGGGCAAACTTCTAAACTTAAAAGGAGTGCAGAGTGTTCATCACGGCAGCTGTGTGTAATGCCTGCAGTAGAAGGCCTTGGCTTGAACAGGTACCTAACTACACACCTGACTGAGATCATACCCTTGAACTTGGAGAGCCCATAGTTCCCCATCCATCTCTACCTTACCTTTATGGAAAGGAAAGAGTCCAGAGCCCTAAGTTCTGCTCAGGACTCGCCCGCTGAGCTCTCTGACTCAGCTTTCCTTGACTTCAAATCGATGACCTCGTCAAGACTTGCTGTGTGCTACTGATGGAGTCAGCAACCAAGGACTCCTTCAAGCCTGCTTCTACCTGCCATCAAAAAGAACTGTGCCTATTTAAAATGTCCTGGAGGGGCTGCAGAGATGACCTAATGGTTAAGGCATTTGCCTGCAAAACCTAAGGACCTGGGTTCAATTCCCCAGTATCCATATAAAGCCAGATGCACAAAGTAGTGCATGTATCTGGAGTTCATTTGCACTGCTAGAGGCCCTGGCATGCCCACATTAATATATTCTCTCTCTCTCTCTCTCTCTCTCTCTCTCTCTCTCTCTCTCTCTCTCTCTCTCTCTCTGCAAATAAATAAAATAAAGTTTAAAATGTCAGAAAAAAAGAGGATGAAAGCCAGCCAGGGTGATAGACACCTTTAATCCCAGTCTGCAGGAACCTGAGGCAGGAGGAATACTTCAAGTTTAAAACCAGTCTGGTCCACAGAGAGAGTTCCTGACCAGCTAGAAGTATGTAGACCAGTTGAATAATAATCATGAGTCTATTACAATCACAAAATTTTTAATCATTTACTATTTTACACACTAACTCCATAAATGCCTCAAGAACAAGGATTTTACAGTTTACCCAGGAAGACAGGCCTCAGTTCAAAATGATGATTCAGTATTATTCAAGTCATAGATAATCTTGAGGGGGCTTAATCTTAGTAAGCCTTGGTCACCCCACCACCACCTATAAATGAACAAATATATGATTTAGATCTTTTGTGAAAATTATGCAAACTGATCAATACCTGCAAAGCAATAAGCACATAGTCCCCAGCACACAGAATTTGATCAGTAAATTTCAACTATACAGATAGCCCTACATTGCGTCTATGAGGGTTAATCATCAACTTGACTGGATTTAGAGTAACCTAGGAGACACACTTCTGGGTGTGTCTATGCATCTGTTTCCAGGCAGGTTTCATTAAGAAGGGAAGACCTGTCCTGAATGTGGGCAGCACCATCCTGTGGGTGAGAATCACAGAGAGAAGGGGAAAGGGAGAGAGGGAACTGAGCACCAGCACTCACCTCTCTCTGCCTCCAGACTACGGATGTAATGCGGCCATCTGCCTGCTGCCGTGTGTTCCCCGCCATGAGGGACTGGATTCCTTCAAGCCTTGAGCCAAAACAAACCTTTCCTTCCCCTTCAGCTTTTTGACAGGTATTTGGTCACAAGTAAAGTAACCAATACAGAGGAGGATAAACTGTGGTCCCAATCTTGTTCACTTCCTGGTTTGGTAAGGCTTGTTCACAGGTTAACAAATTTTGCATTTTTAAAGGATTAAAAAACCTCAAAGTAGAATGATATAATCTTCTGTTGGTATGATGTATGGGGGGGACTCTTTACTCCAGCCCTCATTCCCTCACCCACAATCCAAAACACAAAAAGGATCCTTAAGTCCCCTATGAAAAATGGTATTTACATGTAATTTACATACAATTATATTTGCATATGATCCCTGCACATCTTCGGGTTTTCTTTGAATCAGCTGTAGGTTACGTATAACAACTAATATCATGTAAATGCATGTACACAGTAGTTCTATTGTTTTAGACAAGAAAAAGTCTGGGCTGAAGCGATTGCTCAGGGGTTAATGCCTCCCACTTGCACTCCTGCTGGTTCAAGTTCAATCCTCCCCAGCACCCTCATAGAGCCAAATGTCTGTAACGTGTCTGTCACCCAATGTGCCCAGGAATATTTAAGGCAAACCCAGGAGAATCCGGAAACTTGTGGATGAGCTAATCTGACACATACAGTGGCCAAAACAAGATACTCTGTCCCAAAGGAAGTTGAAACACTCTGGGGTTGTCCTCATGCTTGTATGGCAAACATTTACCCACTGAGCCCTCTCCCCTGCCTCTCTTCATCCTTCTTAGTTGTAGGTAATACAGGAGAAAGAAAAGATCGTACCAGGCGTGGTAGTGCTCTGTGGCACTTGCCTAGCATGTATAAGACCCTGGGTTTAATCATCAATGCTGAATTTTAAAAAGTGTCTTTAGGAGCATTTGTTGGAGTGGTTCAGCCTGGGTAAGGCTGTATCCCAGGCTGGCTTTGAACTCACAGCAATACCTCGAGTGCTGGGATTATAGGCTTGTACCATCCTTGGCCAGCACTGACTCTTCTACTTAAAAAGAAAAAGGAAGGAAGGAAGGAAGGAAGGAAGGAAGGAAGGAAGGAAGGAAGGAAGGAAGGAAGGAAGGAAGGAAGGAAGGAAGGAAGGAAGGCAGGCAGGCAGGCATGCTAGCAAATTAACTTCAAAGCATTAATGTATTTTTAAGTTCAAGTTCAAGTTCATAGTCATGAATATCACATGAGGGCCCAAGGACTAATGGGACAATTCCCAGCTCATGCCTTATCTCCCCTCCCTAAACTCTGAACTTCAGAATGGACAGCACCTTTTTTATACTTCCTTTGTCCTGAAATTTTCTTCATTACTTATTTATATTCTTGTACAAAAGATGTCAGTTTGAAGAAGAAACAAGGTAAGAAAAATATTACTGACAGAAAAGAAAGAGCCTCCATCATATACAAAAATATGTTAATAAACAAGTATATCATAAACAGTAATAATGTCTAAAAGTCAAGTCACAGGTTATTAAGGCAGAAAAGGCTTCACAGGTACAGAGTAAACTTTTAAAGAACTAATTACCACTTCAAACAAAGTGAAACAAAGCTTAACTTTATACATTTTGACTAAGACGAAGAACAAGATGAAGAAAAATTAGCTTAAATCCATATTCAATCAAAATTTACTGACAAACCATAATGAGTCTAAAACAAAGAACTCAGATAAAACAGTAACATTTGTTTGTCAATTAGCATTTTGTTGTGCAGCAGAATGAATTTGAAAAGATAAACATTCACTCAATAAACATGATCATTTTAGAGAAATTAGCATTTTCTATGAAACTGAAATTTCACGTGCACTGCAAAAATACGGACAATAAAAATGAAATATTAAATTAGGGGAAAAAGTTATTCAGCTCAATTTTGGCAAAGAGATAATTAAACTGGCTCATTTCTTTGAGAAGACAGTAAAGCTGGTTATGTCAAAAGTAATTACAACTATAACAATAAGGATAACCTATGAAAATAGCACCATGAAATATACAGAAGCAGTTCCAAAGAAGAATAGTTTCACGTTTTGTTTTGTTTGTGTGCTAGAGAAGCTAGGTAGAGAAGCATTCATTATTTTAAAAAAATCAAAAAACAAAGACACAAGGTCCAATGGCAGAAAATGGAACAGCAATAAAGACATTAAACTGTGGCCCATTGAGTCATCACAGCAACTCGGGAGAAAGAAAGAGCATTTAGTACATAATGGGAAGCAAGAAAAACAGAGAAAAAATAAATATCCATAATGACTCTAACCACGTACAAAGCTCCCTGTGCTTAAATATCGGGTGAGGACAAGGAGAGATGGAAATAATTTGAGTGTTTTAGCACACATTCGTATCTCTGATTTGTAAACACTTCTGCAGGGTGAGGAGTCACAAATGATTATGCCACTTAAAAGCCAGCCTGGGTTGGAGAGATGCCTCAGTGGGTTAAGTGTTTGCTGCACGAGGATGAAGACCTGGTTTCAGATTCTCAGCACCCACATAAAACACTGGACACGATGGTGCACCTGCCATCCCGGCACTTGGAAGGCAGAAACAATCTCTGGGACTTGCTGGCTACCTAGTCCAGCTGAATCTGTGAACTCTGGGTTCAGTGAGAGCCTATCGCAAAAAATAAAGGTAAGGAGTGATAGTGGAAGACACCTAGTGTCAACTTCTGGCTTCCACACACACATGCACATGTACCTGCATACACAAGTGTGCCCACACACATAGTAATATGCATAAATACATGCACACACACACTATACTCATACACAAAAACCATCCAGCCCAGGGACTGGGAGATAGGCTAGTGAGTAAGAGCATCTGCCTTACTTATAAGCATGAGGAAATGAGTTCAGTCCCCAGGATCCACATAAAGTACCAGGCAGGGCCATACATGCCCACTTCCCAGATCTGTGGGAAGCAGAGACAGGAGAATCACTAGGGCTCAGTGGTCAGCTGGTCTACCTGAAAACAGCAATTTCGGGGTCAGTGAGAGACTCCATCTCAAGGAGATAGCATGGAACAGTAACAGAGGAGAATATCTGACATTCTTCTTCAGCCCTTGCACACATGCCCCATGAGCACACACGCACATGCATACACTATATACATGCACACATCATACACATACACCACACTCAAATAATAATGATACAAAATTAATAATAATAATAATCCCACCTAAAAAAATATCATTAGAGCAATTCATACCAGCAGATGGGCAGTGACCTGTCTGCTCTATGTAGCAATAAACATCCCAGAGTGACCAGTGCATGAAGCCCATGGAATTCTCTCTAAAACTATCACCAGATGTGAACTAAATGGATAAGCACATAGTTCAGGTAGATGTGGCTGCAAATACAACATCCAAACATATCAGGCCAGGGTCATTAGGCAGACTTTCTAAAACAGACACAGGTCTTTCAAGAAACCTGGTGGGATAGCAGAGGTTTCTAGAACATAGCCTGCTTATTCAGAGAAAATCTTCCTGCCATCAGCACTGTGAGACTCTGAGAAGCTTCTTTGGAAGGAATTGATTTTCAACACAGGGTATCAGGTTAAAGATATTTGTGCTTGTCTTCAAAAAGTCAGCAGATTTCTCAAAATATTATCTGAAAAGATGTGTGTTTACAAGAAGGGTCAATATTAATCAAATAGACTAAACTATTATCTCAACTCACTGGAAAGTAAGAGTACCCATATTGTTCTAAGAAAGAGAAGAAACAGGAGCTTTATTACAGTCCCAGAAGTGTAGGGATGTGTCATATTTTTCCTTATATCCCTCCAGCCCAATGGCATATTATGTTGAGTATATGGGTGGGTGAATGGGTTGAGTTAGTAGGTGGATGGATGGATACAGTGAGTGAGTGGATGGGTGGAATGGTGAAATGCACATGAGTGGGAAAAGGAGATGATGGGGGTAGACAGGTGAATTGATACATAGATGATCTATAGCAGACAGGTGATAAATAATAAATGTTAATGAGATAGACAGACAGATGATCCTATACTGCAAAGACCTATGCAAGCAATTATGCACACCAGACCAGGGGCTTCAAGAGCAATGTTCTGAACACAAGCTAAACAAGAGAGCCTTCCAAAGACATGAAAGTCACCAATGGAAAATAAACGGGTCATGTGTGAAATTGTTCAAGGTAAACTAGCCTTATACATGAGGTTTAGTCCCCTTGGCCACTTAATCAGGTGCAAGCAGCATAGTGAAGTGATTAAATGAGTTACTCTTGACAGAGGAGAGAGAGAGAGAGAGAAAGAGAGAGAGAGAGAGAGAGAGAGAGAGAGAGCTGAGCCGGAGCTGCTATGATGGAATAGGGGCTCCCAGCTAGCACAAGGGTTCTCACAGTAGAACCAGGACCTACAGCAACTGGGACCAGTTTACAAAGGTGAATTCTCATTGCCACCAAGACCTAAAGAAACAGGACCAGTGTGAGTCCTGTCAGTGCCCTCCAGATTACTCTAAAACCAGCACAGATATTAAGACAACTTCACAATTAGTTTTGATCAGATTTGATGAGGGCATTAAAAAAAATAGTTTTTGTAAAGGAAAACATCAGAGACCTTTGGGATAAAATGCAGAATAAATACAATTCTCTGGATGTTGAGTTCTTGCCTCATCCCTCGAAGAAACCAAGACCAGAGTGGTTTGGGAATCTTTGGTACCTACAGTCCCAAACTATGTGAGCTAGAGCATGGTTAATCATGGGACTCTCCCCTCTCCAGAGTTATGTGCTCGTATCAGCTACTTCCTTCTAACACAGGGCCCAGAGAAAATTCCAGAAGTTTAGTCTTTCAATTTCCTGTCCCTTCTTCTAGCATAGTGCCATACTTAATTAGACACAAGATTAAGAGAGTGTGGCCGGGCGTGGTGGCGCACGCCTTTAATTCCAGCACTCAGGAGGCAGAGGTAGGAGGATTGCCATGAGTTCGAGGCCACCCTGAGACTACAGAGTGAATTCCAGGTCAGCCTAGGCTAGAGCGAGACCCTACCTCGAAAAACCAAAAAAAAAAAAAAAAAAGATTAAGAGAGTGTGGAATGTAACTCAATGGATGAAGAAAATGGTATCCAGGCTGGAGAGATGGCTCAGCGGTTAAGGCACTTGCCTCCAGTGCCTAAGGCCCCTGGTTCAATTCCCCAGGACCCACATAAGCCAGACCCACAAGGTGGTGGCCCTGGCCCTGGTGTTCTCTCTCTCCCTCTCTAACTCTACCTCTCTCTGCTTGAAAAATGAATAAAATATTTTTTTAAAAAAGAAAATGGTATCCGAAAACTAAAGCTCTAGACCAGGGAGATGGCTGAGCAGTTAAGGGAGTTTGGTGCATAAGAATGAAGGCCTGGGACTGCCCGAGTTCTATTCCCAGCACCCACATAAACACCTGGGCATGGTCGCCCATGGAAATGCCAGTAAAGGTCAGAGACTGAGGCTCGCTGACCAAAAAAAACCAGCAGGTCTGGGTAGAAGAGACTTGGTGGGGTGGTTTTAATTAAGTATCCCCTATAACCTCATGTGTTCTGAAGGCTTGATCCCCAGCTGCCAATGCAGTTTGGGAGGTGGAGCCTTGCTAAAGGAACTGTGTTGCTGGAGGCAGGTTTTAAAGCTAGTTCCCCCACTGCCAGAGGTCCACTCGCTCCTGCTGCTGTTTTCCACCTGCTGTGGCAGAAGTGATGTCCAGCCTCAGCTCATGCCATCCTTTCCCCTGCCATCCTAGAGCTTCCCCCTGTAAGCTAAAATAAACACCTTTCCTCCATAAGCTGCTTTCGGTCAAGTGCTTTGTGCCAGCAATAAGGTAACTACAGCATTTGGTCTTAAAGAGACAGGTGGATGAGCAAAAAGGTGGACATTCAACATTCTCTTCTGGTCTCTGTACACACAGATGCATACACTATTCACACATCACACAGCACACCACTCATAAACACCACTCTGAACACACACACACACACACACACACACACACACACACTCCACACACACACTCCAAAGATTAAAAAAAAAAAAAACAACTAAAGTTTCCCATTATCACAGCAATGCCCATAAAGCCATCACGCCCCTTTTGATTAATTACAGCTCCTGGCTGAGAAAACACTCAAGAACGACTTGTAGGTCTTGCCAAGAGCCACCATGTGTACGTTTCTCATTCACCCCAGGTTATCTCCACTAGAAATCAGCATTTTCAGTCTCTTGCTTTGCAGATGAGGAATAAGAACGTAATGAATGAAGCCACATTCTCAAGGTCGCACACTACATTCAGTAACATGATTCCCTTTAAGCCTAGGTATACTGAAGGTCCCCGAGAAGACCCCCAGGAGGACAGACAGGACTCAGTGTATAACAGTCATGCCTATGATTTATCACAGTAAAAGACAAGATAAGAAAAGTGGAGAAAGCATACGGGGAAAATGTGGGACTCAGGTCTCAGGGTTTGGATGGAATCATGTCCCAGCCCCGTATAACATCTGATGTGTTTGAACACTTGACTTGGTCCCTGGCTGGATAATTCAGGAGGTAGGGAAGCTTTAACGGGGAAGGTCTGACTGGTAGAAGCGGGTCTGACTGGTCAGGGAAGCTGGGCCTGGAGGTTTGTGGCTCATCTCTGCTTCCTGATGCACAGAGATGTAACAAGGCAAGGTGCAAGCTCCTACCATACCTTTCCCACCATGACAGTCTGTGCCCTCCAAAACCATCAGCCAAAGTAAATACTTCCTCCCCCTTGAGATTATTTTTTGGGGGGTCAGGTATGTTGTCATAGCAATGAGAAAAGTAACCGTGTATCCTGCCAAAAGTCCCCACACAGGACAAGCTTCAAGGTCCTAGCAAGGAATAGTGGCAACATGCCATGAATATTTTCCTTGAAGGAAGCTCATTAGGGATTCAGTGCCCAAGATTTTAACTGGAGGCACAGTTATAAGTGTGTCAAAAACACTGGCTTATTAGATATCAATGTATGGCTAATTATGACATAATAGTTAAAATCTCAGACTCCAGAGCTAGGCTGGTTCAAATTTAAATGATGTGCACATCATTTAAATATTTTATGAAGTTTTCATAGACAAGATGGGGTTCATGGTAGCTACCTGTTACAGGTTACACATGGTGTCCATGTTAGATGCTTGGTCCTCACTGGAGTGTTCTTAGGAGATGGTGAGATCTTTAAGAGGCTGAGTCTAGTGGCAAGTCATTACTGGGCTCTCCACTGAAATACACTTGGCCTTCCAGCCTCACCATATGACTGCTCACAGCAACTGCTTCAAGTTACAGTGGTGCCTCACTATGTTGGAGCAAAGTCTTTAAAGAACTAGACAGATCAAGATGGCACCATGCTGTGGTGCAGGCAGAAAGTTCTCCCCAGAGCTAAGTTCATGCTTGAGCCTCCAGAAGTGCAAGCTAAATTAGCCTCTTTTCCTTATAAAGTTCACCTGATTCAGGTATTGTGTTATCTATGGAAAATAAACTAATACATCCATGCCTTGGGGTTGCGGGGTTATTATCCAGACCCAACAAAGTAATAGGTATATAGAGTTCAGAGCAGCTACTGGATGCAGAATGTATTCTCTCTGTCTCTGTCTCTGTCTCTTTCTCTTATTCTCATTCTCTCTATATCTATCTATATATGTATGTATGTATGAACTACTATGCATATATATTAGTTACCATTTCCTCCCCAAACCCACCCTCTCAATCCCAGGCCAGATCTAAGCAAACCTTTTCTGCATAAGTTCATGTGCTGAACATAAACTATGAGCTACAGATGTATGCATTGGTAAAAAGCTGTGACTGGAGGTCAATTGTAGTATTTCCCAATGCTAGGACAGACAGCCCTTAACCCATCTCTTGATCCATCTAGTTCCTTAAAGACTTCGCTCCAACCTAGCGAGGCACCACTGTAACCTGAAGCAGTTGCTGTAATATCAAAGACTCTGGTCTTTTGCTGTAAGGCCACTAAGGAAGTGCTCTTTAATAGAAGGAATGAAAACACAGGATGGCAAAGTTGTCTCAGGGAATGAATAAAGTTTAGACAGGGAAGGAGACAGAACACATCTAAGAACCTAAATTCAAGGCTGGGGAGATGGCTCAGTCAGGGAAGTACTTGCCAGAAAGCAGAAAGACCTGAGTTTGATGCCTAGAACCCACCTTTAAAAACAAATACCAGTGATGGTGGTGGTGTACACCCGTAATCCCAGCGCTGGGAAAGTGGAGACAAGCAAACCCCTGGAGTTCACTGACAGCCAGTCTAGCTTACTTGTTGAGTTCCAGGCTAATGAGAAACCCTCTCTTAAAAAAAAAGTGAATAACTTCCTGAGCTACAACACTAAAGGTTGTCTGACCTCTACACATGTGTACACGCACCTGGGCACACATGCATCCATATACACATGAACACACACAAAAGGAGCCTAACTTTACAGGTGTGAACTGAAGGTTCCTAGGGATTAAATGACTTAGAAGCCGACACATGGTTCCCCAGGGTCCCCGCTGTCACAACCACCCACCCCACATACTCACTAGTAAGACACTAGTGTTATGTCATTCTAGGATGAGTCCCCACTTGAAGTTCCTCCTATTACAACCGACCTGCCCCTTCCCCATTGTCTATTGTCAACAGTGAATGTTCTCATGAAGAGTTTTATTTGACCTTGACTATCATTTCTCATATCCCCTTTCCCAGGTAGGAGAAAAAAAACTAAGATATTTTGTAACAAACCAAGAATTTTGCAGGTGGCAAATCCAACCCCACTGATATCCCAGTCCAAGTACAGTGAGCCAGGGCTCATCGTGAAACGTCTACAACACTTAAATTACTCATTCATAGAATAGAAGATGTCCTATCTTCTCAAAACTGCTTCACCAGGTTCCTTTTATATCTGGGCATGTGAACGAAAGAAATAGCTTCATATCTCTACACTACCTCACGGATACAAGAAACTAGTGTTTTTTTTTGTTTTTTTTTTTTTTTGTTAATACAAACCAAAGAATAAAACATGATTCCTTTTGTAACAGCACATGGGCAACACATTATTTTACTATTCACTTGCTATTCTGGTAACTAATTTCCAAGCTTTCATTCTTTTCTTTTTATATAAAGAAGCAAAAAGAAAATCAATGAAATAGGAACAGTGTTATTTCCTGACACAAAATTAAACTCCACATCTAAACATGAACAGAATAACCAGCAGCATATGGGTCTGTTTTCTCAATCTTACCCCCTGAGGGAAAATCAGCCAGATGGTGGGAAGGAGTCCATGGGGTTTTTCAATAAATGGGGGCCCGGCAATGATCTCCATGCTCTACAAGAAGAAGGGCCCCGGTGTCCATAAGAACTGGGGGTTTCAATAAATAGGAGCCAGCTTGTCTGATGTTGAAGGAAGAAGGATCCTTGCATGTGAAACCACTAAGTATTTTTAAAAGGGGGGGGGGCTTTAAAAATACTTTAAACCCAACTTCCAGGTTATGAAGATAGGACCCTGGCATTAATACAGCCAAAGTATTTCAGAGAATGGAGGTAAATTTGATCTATGGGCTCTGCTGTTTCAATAAATGAGGGAGGAGGCTGGTAGAGTCTGAAAGAAGATGAACTCTGGCCTTTGTAACCTCTGAGTATTTCAGTAAATGAAGACCACCAGATCTCTAGCAGTGAGGTCATATTTGTGTCACCAATGGAGCCAGATCCCCAAAAGTTTGATAGTTACAACCAAACAAGCAACTGGACATCAGTACAAAATCCAATTCGTGTCAGTTCAAGCAAGTGACTAAAGACCAAGACCTGCGTAGTTAACGGCTATGAGTAGTCACAGACTGGTAAAGAGACAGGTTGATAACAGAGAGCCGTCTCAGAAATAAAGACAATGCCTAATATTGGACTATATCAATCAAGAAGTCTTCAGACCACTGGGAGATACCTCTCCACACCCGGGACAATGGTGAAAACATGTTAACCAAAGATGAAGAAAGTATAGAATGCTCCTGCCTTGCCACTGGTCCATGACTTTATCAAGCTATTTGGCAATTTAGACAATTACCCCATGACACAGTAATCCACACCTAGCTATTTACACAATGGAAACTAAAATTTAGGCATGCAACGGTCTAAGACCAAAATATTACTGGTAGCTTTATTCCTAATAGTCCGAAGCTAAAAATAGCCTGGGTGTCTATCAGATGAATAAGGAAGGAATGATGGGCATGAATGATCAATGAACATAACCATACAGAGAATGGCACTCAGCAATAAAAAGGAACAAAATTGTGAAACAAAATAATATACATCCAAGGCTAGCTCATCATGTTTGCAGGCTAGCCCCATGATTTTTATTATTGACACATAACCATCCCCATTTGTTGCAGTCACCTTTCTAGTTGCTGTGCAGGAAGAACCCAAACAAAAGTGGCTTGTGGAGGAATGGGTTTATTTGGCTTACGGACTCGAGGGGAGACTCCATCCTGGCAGGGAAAACGATGGCATGAGCAGAGGGCTGGACATCACCTCTGCCACAGCACTGCAAACAGCGGCAGGAAGGTGTGCCAAATACTGGCAAGGGGAAGCTGGCTTATAATCCCATAAGCCCGCCCCAACAACACAGCTCTAGTGAGGTTCTAATTCCCGAATTGCCATCAGCTGAGGATCGATCTATCAGAACACATTCATTTGTTTGTGGGGGACACCTGGATCAAACCATGACACCAGTCATTTAGGTACTGCCTGCAGCTTACTCTCCTATGCCAGCATAGTCAAATAATTAGTACAGAGCTTTTGTGGCGGCTGCCAAATTAAACATATTTGCTTGTCTACTATGCTAAGAAAAAGACTGCGGACCCCTGACAAAAATAAATGCAAAAGCATGCTGCGGATGGAGAATATAAAAAGACAAAACAAAAACAAAAGACTATGTTTTGCATGAATTCATATATATCAAGTTGTAGAACAGGCAAATTTGATGGTTAAAACTGTCAGAATAGTGTTTGTTTCTAGTAGGGGAGGAGGGCTGATGAAGAGTGTAAGAGAATTTCTAGGGTGGTGGGGGGCATGGAATTGTTCTCTGGGTTAGATCTGGAGGCAACTAAGAGGTGTGCTTCTGGGCAGGTCTTTGAGAGCATTTCCAGGAAGGGTGAACTGAAGGAGGAGCAACCCAGATATGGAGAAGTCCCAGGAAAAGCCAGTGCTGCCTGCCTGCCTGTTTGCCTGGCTGCCTTTGCTTCTTGCAGGTGAGTGTCTAATCCACTGCTGCTGACATGGGAACCCAGCTTCTTCAGCCTTCCAACATGGACTACAGACCAGCGCTCTCCAGGTCCTCCAGGCCTTCAGTGTCAGATTGGGACTGCTGAGACAGCCAGCCTCAGCTACCAGGTTCTCGGAGTCTCCAGCCTGCAGATAACTGTTGTTGGAGTATCCAGCTCACATCAGTTATAAGCCATTCTAGTAAAATCCCCTTGTTGTATATGTTCATTTCAGTTCTTCAAACATGCCCAGCATCTCTGACAGCCAGGCTCCACCTCCTAAAGCTTCTACCACCTCCCAAAGCAGCACCATCAAATGGGAAGGAGAAGTTCAACACATGAGCCTATGGGGACATTTCACATTCAAACCAGCTGGTCCCCAGGTCTTATCACACACCAAGAATTCTACCACATCCACTGAGGGCAGAACAATCCCAGGGTCTTGAAGGAACATTGTAAAGGCTGCCTTCCAAGAAGCAGCAAAACCTCTGGCCATTCTACCCTTCTCTCTTACTTCAGAACTTTATTCATTTTCCTTCTTCAAGAGATTCAAGGTAAGCCAGGCATGGTGACACATGCCTTTAGCTCCAGCACCAGAGTAGGAGGATCTAAGTGAGTTTGAAGCCACCCTGAGACTACCTAGTAAATTCCAGGTCAGCGTGGGCTAGAGTGAGACCCTACCTCAAAAAAAAAAAAAAAAACACACATATACTGTATATACCAATGAGTGGTTTTCCATTTGAACTAGGCTACCCCTCCATAAAAATCCTTTCTTACTCTCCCTGACCCCATTTTTTAATATGTGGTAAGTATATGTGTGTGTGCAGATGTGTGTGTGTCTGCATACTCACCCATGCAGAGTAGACATTGACTCTTCCCATATATTTCCCTGAGACAGAGTCTCTCACTGAATCTAGAGCTAGCCATGAGTCCCAGCAATCCTCTGGTCTCTGTCCCTCCCCCATGGCACTGGGGTTATAAGTATATGTGACCATGCCTGGATTCTTCAGTAGCTGCTCAGGATCAAACTCAGGTCTTCATCTGCACAGCAAGTACTCTTACCTGCTGAACCATCTCCCCAGCCTCCCCCTCCCCTGTCTCATTTCTTATGAGTTATACTAGTGTCCAGGAACCTCATGATATGCCCAAGGCTTTTGGATATTTCAAGGTAGAAAGTGACCTGACCCTCAACAGGACGCATGATCATCAGTCCTTTTCCAAGACAATCCGGGACAGTGGCAACCTGTATTCAGGTCAGCCTGGACTGACTGAAATAACAGCTGTACTCACTAAAGAATGAATTCCAAGGTGGGAGATGGATGGAGACAACAGAGGGAATATTTGAAAACCTCATTTCTGTGGCTACACTGAAAACAAACTCCTGAGTGAAACTCTGAACCATGATAGAAAGGAAGCAAACCTCAGGCAGTGTAACTCGGGAGGTTTCTAGATGTCTTCATTTCAGAACCTCTTACTGAATTAACAATCCTAAGACTTAGAGAGGGCTTCCGTTTTTGCACTGAATGTTTTATCACACTGCAGCTAGGAGCATCTGTGGTGTATTTAAACTTTGCTTTAAAATACAAAACCCAGGCTTGAGGAGATGACTGACTGCGTAAAGTGTATGCCTAACCAGCATCAGGGCCTGGATCTGGTCCTCAGAACCCACAGAAAAATGCTAAGCTTGGTGGTGCCAGGAAGCAGAGACAGATGAATCCCTCAGGCTCACCGGATAGCTAGTCTAACCAAATTGTGAGCTTTAGGTTCATGAGAGACCTTGTCTCACAAAGAGGTGGGCAGAGGGCTGAAGAGATGGCTCAGTGGTAAAAGGTGCTTTCTTGCAAAGCCTGATGGCCTGAGTTCAGGTCCCCAGTACCAACATAAAGCCAGACGCACAAAGTGGAGCATGCATCTGAGGTTTGTTTGTGATGGCAAGAGGCCCATTCTCGTTCGTTCATTCATTCTCTCTCTCTTCTTGAAAATAAATAAAAAATATATTTTTAAAGAGGCAGGCAGCATACCTGAGGATGACACCCAAGGATGTCCTGTGCAAACACCCCCCACCACCACCATTACTACTGCTACTACTACCACTACTACTAAGTCCCAAGCAAGCAGGAAAGGAAACTGGGGTGGGAAGGGCAAAGGTGAGGAAAGATGTCCTGCTATATTTATCTTAAGGAAGAAGAGAAATGAAGAGAAACATAATCTCTGTCCCAAGAGACGCGATTACTAGGGTACCAAACCTTTCTTGCCTTGGGGAAAACATTTTTCCAGTTTAGTATCAGTCTTGACCTATCAGATTAGGTAGATGTATTTGTTTGCATGGATCCAAACCCCTTTTCATCTAAGAAAATAACATTTACCAACTCCTTAGGGAATTGAATTCGGAGTCCCCAAATATTAGGTCAATCTCTCCTTCTTTCTATCATCCCCTGGGGTGACTGGCAGAGCTGTGATGGTTTTATTTAGGTTATTAACATGGCAGGATTTGAAATCACCATGGAAATGAATCTCTGGGCATGTTTATGAGGGATTTTTCTAAAGTTCATTGAGACCCACCCTCAATATGGGCAGCACCACCCCTTGACCTGGGACCCCAAATAAATAAAATGGAGAAAGTGAATTCATCTCTCTCTGCTACTTGACTGTGGATGCAATGTGACCAGCTGTTTCGTTCTTCTACCACCATGCCTTCCCCGGCATGATGGACTGTACTCCCTTGAACTGTGAGCCAAAATAAAGCCTCCTTCCCAAGCTGCTTCTTGTCAGTGCTTGGTCCCAGCGATGAGAAAGGTAACTCGTTCAATATCAAAGGTAAATGAAAAATCGTTGGTACATGGACTAAGCCATATGCTAAACACAAAACAAAAAATGTAATGTCTTTTCTGCTTGCAGTCATGCGATGGGATGTACAGAGAAGAAAAACAAAAATATCCTGATAGCCTGTTGAAGAGTTAGAATTCAATCAGCCCATGGCTGATGAGTGGGTGAGTAAAAACAAAGACCATACTCATCTTCAGGGGTTTTTTTTTTCCCTAAATAAGTAGAGAGAGAGAAAGAATGGGCACACTAGGGCCTCCAGCTGCTGCAAATGGACTCCAGATGCATGCTCCACACTGTGCATCTGGCTTTACATGGGTATTGAGGAATCAAACCAGGGTCTTTAGGTTTTTCAGGCAAGCGTCTTAACCACTGAGCCATCTCTCCAGTCCTCATCTGTAGTTTTGAGAAGCAATAGCCCAGCCTCTCATGACCTTTACCCCATGTCTACCCTGGATTCTGAACCAAGTACATAAGCATTACATCCTCTTGGAGAGGAGAAAGAGGGAAGAAATAACACAGAGAGAGAATCAACTATAAGTTACTGTCACAAATATGTGAGGTCATCAACTTCAAAAGACGAAAGCTTTCTGTGGGCTCACAGCTTTGGGGATTTCAGATCGTTGGTTGTGGACCTATGTTGGCAGTGCCAGTGTGGGGAGAAGGAAGGAGGGGGAAGGAACTGGGGTCCCACTACAGCTCAAGGTCACACTACCTGTGCCCTAAGACCTCCTATTGGGCTTCACTTCTAAAAAGTCCCATCACCCCCCAACAGCACCAAGCTTTTGCTATGTTGGATTCAGGAGGTCATTGCAGACTCAAACTATAGTGATAAGGTATGCAATTTTAGCGTTTGGCTTGGCACAAACAGAAGGTAACTAACCATCCAGAAAATATGTATTTAAGGACTTAAAGACCCTCAGACAAGCAGAATTCTCTTTGTCTGATACTAGGCTTCTGTATAGTCATTTTTAACATGAATTACCATTGAGATAGTGATTTGTATATGCCATATGTAATCACTATTATTTAACATTGCTGATGATTTCAGGGGCCACGTGGGAATCTGGAATTATCTTAAAGCCTTTATGATGAAAGCAATCACTCTGACAGCTCACCCTCACTCACCTCCCCTGAGGGTTCATTTAAGATAGGCCTCCCTCCCTCTGTGTGTGTGTGTGTGTGTGTGTGTGTGTGTGTGTGTGTGTGTGTGTGTGTAGGTACACAGAGGCTAGAGGACAACTTTAGGAGTTTCCTTAGGCACCATCCACATTTTTTTTGAGACAGCATCTCTCATTGTCTCAGAGCTCACCAATTAGGCTACCCTGGCTGTCCAGAGAGCCCTGGGGAGCCACCTACCTTCACATCACATCACCAGTGCTGGGATTACAAGCATGAACCACCATGCCTGGCTTTTTTATGTGGGTTCTGATGACCAAATTCAAGTTCACAAGGCACTTTACTGAATCTCCCCCAACTCTGGGTTTGGTATTTTTAGATCAAAGTTTAAATCTTCCAGGAAGGATAGAGAGTGGACAGAAAGTTGGGCAGGGCTATAAAACCCCTTCAGTGACCCCATTTCCTCCAAGAAGACTCCACCTTTTAAAGGTTCCACAACCTTCCTAAGCAGCCACCTGCTGGGGACCAAGTGTTCATACCCATGAAGCCATGGGGGGCATTTCACATTCAAACCACACTTGGTTAAAAGCATCCATCTGGTGGAGATGTAGGGATTAGGGGGCCACAGTAATCACTAGGTCCAGGCTAGTGGATCTACTTGGGAGTGGCTCATGTTCTCAAGAACTACATGGGAAAGAACTGTACGAAGACCTACAGCTCTCAACCGCTGTGTACCATGTGGATGAGGTAGTGAAATGTCCAGCCAGCTTGCCTATGGCTGTTCCCCCAATAACCAGACTCAGTTCCCTGAGACAATATGCAGACTGAACAGGTTGACTGTTATCTTCTCAAACTGTTTCTGACTTGAGGTTTCACTAAATTGGAAAATCTCAACCCACAATCCTTCGCAGATGGGCCAAAACATCATAAAAGAATCATTGATTTTTAAAATATTTACTTATTCATTTACAAGCTGAGACAGAGGGAGGGAGGAATAGGGGAGAGATTATAAACGGGTGCACCAGGGCCTCTTGCCACTGCATACAAACACCATGTACACGCACCAGTTTGTGCATCTAGCTTTACATGGGTACTGGGGAATCGAACCCAGGCCATCAGACTTTGCAAGCAAATGCCTTTAACCACTGGTCATCTCTACAGCCAGGAATCCTCAATTTTATGTCTGAGGAGATAGTTCAGTCAGTAAAGTACTTGAAGACCCAAGAATCCACATAAAACATCCTGGCATGGTGGCATCCCTATAGTCTCAGCACTGGAGAGACAGGGCAGCCCTGATGCTCACTGACCAATCAAATTAGTATATGTGGAAAAATCCAGACCAGTGAGAGACCCTGTCTTAGATGATATTCCTGAAGAATGACCCCCGAGGTTATCCTCTGACCTCCACATCCATAGACACACATACATGTACAACCACATGCATCCACGCACCTCCCCCACACACAAGCATGCACACACATGTGCATTTAAAAACGCATGGGTTTCTGCAGGATCCCAACAGCCCTGCAGTTCCCTGGCACAGAACGCACACGGTATATTTGGAGAAGCAGTTACCCTCCCTGCCCCAAGGCCTTGGTTTGCAAAACCTGAACACATTAAGTGGTTCATTAACAGAAAAGCCTTCTTTTCTTTTCAGTCTAAACAACAATTCAAGAAAACTCTCCACAAATTGCCATGGTGACCAGAATGTCCTGCTTGGTGACACACGCAGTCACAGTTCTGTAGTTAGCTAATGAGCATACATAAGCCCAAGAGGACCCCCTCCCCAAAATCTGTTGGCTGCCAGACTCCCACCAGCTCTGCCCTCCACAGGACCCCATATGGAAAGCCTCCGTGTTTGCTCAGGAGCCACGCGTGGCAGAACAGGCGTTGCTCTCAAATATTACCCACGAGGCTGCAGAAACAAAGCTCTGGGCTCTGGTGTTGCAGTGAGTAATAAAGTTGATTTCCCACAAATGGTAAATTGTGATTGATGATGCCAGAGACATCTCTGAGTGTCAATGCCAAGAGAAAAGGGTTCACGGAAGGTCCCCTTGACTTGGTGCAGGGGGTCCTCACAATACAGCCCAGTGCCAGCAGCATCAGCGTGACTCCATGGGGTTTGCTGATAGACGTATACACTCTTGGGCCAGTGTGACCTATTGGATCAGGAACTTGCAAGTGTGAGAACCTGAGGTCCATCCCAGGAATCCATGATTTTTTGTTTTGTTTTGCTTTTATTTTGGTTTTTCAAGGTAGGGTCTCACTCCAGCCCAGGCTGACCTGGAATTCACTCTGTAGTGTCAGGGCGACCTTGAACTCACAGTGATCCTCCTACCTCTGCCTCCCAAGACTGCTGGGATTGAAGGCATGAGCCACCATACCCGGCTTTTTTTTTTAATGAAGTAGAAACTTGTATGAACAAGACATGTGTTGGTACCACCATTTCCTTCCTCCCTCCCCTCATTCCAGTGAGGGCCCTCCTAGGGTAGGATTGCTGGTATGCACTGTGGAGTTGAGGGCTATGAGTTATGCGAGCAGCAGTCATTGGGTGGGGGGCAATGTCTCTGGGTATCCCCCCCACACCATCACTTTTATAATCTTTCTGCCCCTCTTCCGCAAAATTCCCTAAGCCATGGTGGGTGAGTTGAAGTGTATTGTAGTGTTGAGCTCTTAGCAGCCTCTGGAATTCAGCTTTGGTGTGTTTTGAGAGTCCTCAGTGTCTGTCTCCATCATCCTGGCACAGGTTGTCAGGCTCCCAGTGGGAGCAGCTCTCTTGCTCATCTCTCCCTTTCCTCTGTGGTTTCACCTGGGCCCTGGCAAGTGTGTTAGGGGTGGTTTATCTCCTGCTAGGGAGTCAGTTATCGGTTCTGGTCTTGTTGGCAGAATTAGGTTGGCCTTAGTTCTTGCTGCCTTGCCCCTCACCACAGCCTGGGGTTCACAGGACCCAAGCACCTTTTTAAGGTGGGCATTATGGTCTCTATAACCCCAGCATTGAGAATATGGAGACAATAGGAGCTCTGAGGCTCACTGGCTAGCCAGTCTAGGCTAATTGGTGGTGAACCCCAAGCCAACGAGAGATCCTGTCCCAAGGAAGGTGGACAATATTCCTAAGGATGACACTGGAGGTTATCTTCTGGCCTCCATACACACGTGCACACACATGAAGATGCATGCACACACATAAAAACACAGATGTGGGGCCCCGGGTGAGACGCAGCTTATAGTCATTTTACAGGATAGACTTACCCAGGGAACATCCTGTCATCCTTATCACCTGAAAAATTTATTTCAGCTACACTTGGTCTGTGTTGTGCTGCTATATAACAAAACACTTGAGGCTAAGTAGTTTATAAAGAGGAGAGGGTTTTGTAGCTCACAGAATTGAAGACTTAAGTCTAAGATTGAGTGGTCCCATATATTTATCTGCTAGTGAGTACCTTCTGACTGTGGAATGTGTGAGAAAGAGAAATAAAGACAAGAAGAAGGAGTGTGGTGTGAGGGGATTATGATCGTGGTATATTGTTAATATTTATGGAAGTTGTCAATAGAAGAGTTTTTAAAAAGACAGAATGACTCCAGTCTTTAATCCTAGCACTAGGGAGGCAGAGGTAGGAGGATCACCATGAGTTTGAGGCCAGCCTGAGACTACTTAGTGAAATCCAAGTTAGCCTTGGCTAGAGTGAGACCTTACATCAATAATAATAATAATAATAATCCAAGCAAGCAGACAAAAGACACAGAGAGATATACAGATAAAAGGGCCACATGGAAAGGAAGCCCAGACTGATTTGGGGAGGGGCCAGACCCACTCTATCAGGAATTAATACAAGACCTAGCAACTCAGAAACCAGATTTAATTTTCCCCTGCGGGTAGACATGACCTGGTCACTATGTCTCAGATCCCACCACCTTCAGACATGGCCGCACTGGGGACTGAGCTTCCAGCACAAGAAACGTACAGGGCTGAGCCATGTGTACAAACATAGCAAGCCTCCCAGGTCAGGCTCAGTGAAAGAATGGATGCACAGCTTTCCTCTGACCTTGCAGATGCTTGCTCCTCTTATACTGGGTCTCCAACCCCCTCTCCATTTTTCCTTTGGAAAGAATGGCTTTTTTTCTTTCCAGGGCGCTGGGGTTTCCATGTGAAAGGCCCCTGAGACTCATGTGTGTTTGAACACTTGGTGCCCAGCAGGTGGCACTGTTTGGGAATTTGTGGAATCTTAGGAGGTGTGGCCATGGCTGAGGGAACAAGTCACTGTGGGGCAGGCCTTAAAGTTTTAGCCCTACCCTACTTCCTGTTTGTCCTCTGTTTCCAGGCTGAAATATGACCAGCCAGCCTTCCCTTCCCCATCATGATGGAATGCATCACCTTGGAACTAGAAACCAAAATACACCTTTTCCTCCCTTAAATTGTGCTTGTCGGATATTTATATGGACACAGCGCTGAGAAATCATTGACACTTATGGCCACAACCACCATGCTCAGCTTATTATGAATCTATAGCAGCTTAAAATTTATTTATTTGTTTATTTATTTGCAAGCAGAAAGAGAAAGAGAGAGAGGGAGAGAGAGAAAATGGGTGTGCCAGGGTCTCCAGCCACTGAAAAACAACTCCAGATGCATGTGCCACTTTGTGCAACTGGCTTTATGTGGGTACTGAGAATCGAACTCAGGTTGTTAGACTTTGCAGGCAAGCACCTTGACCGCTGAGCCATCTCTCCATCCCTACAGTAGCTTTTCCTGAGGTCACTCCCTAAAAAGGATCCATCTAGGTTTGGCAGAAAGTCTCAGCTTGAAATGTCAGAGGAAAACCTAGAAGCCAAAAAAACAGCCTTGAAGTTAGAGGCAAAATCCTGAAATGGCAGCTCTGACCAATGGGATGTCCCTCCAAGATCCATTCGTGAAATCGACTTAAATGCTTGGCTGATTACTAAATGACACATGCATTACAGAGACGGCAGGGAAGATGGTGGAGATGAAGTCACTGGAAGAAATAAGTGGAGAAATAGAGATGTCATTTGATGCCCAGCTACGACAGGGAGTGTGAGTCCAGCCAAGTTAGCTATCAGAATAGAAATCCTGCTGAAAGGAATGGAACAAAGGCAATGTCTCTGAAGCATCTATTTAGAAACATCAAGGCCCTGATCACAAATCACTAGGCTTGGACTGGGGAGATGGTTCAGTGATCTGAGTTCAATCCCCAGCACCCACATGAAATGCCAGATGTGGGGGAGATGTGCCTGTTATCCCAGCACACAGGAAGTACAGACAGAAGGGTCCCCAGGACTTGTGGCTAGCTTGTCTAGCCAACTTTGGTAAGCTCTAGGTTCAGTGAGAAACCCTGTCTCAATAAATCAGGTGGAGAGGGAAGGAGGACAGGTAATGTCAACCTTTGACTACCGTATGGATATGCACCACCCACACTCATACACACAAGCTCACACCAACACTGCACACACATACCCAGAAAAAAAAAAAAAAACCACTTGACTTCCAGAGAAATAAACATAACTCATTCTTTAAAAAAGAACTATTTATTTATTTTTTTAAATATTTTATTTATTCATTTTCAAGCACAGAGATACAGAGAGAGAGAAAGAGAGAGAGAGAGAGCACACCAGGGCCACCACCTTGTGGGTGTGGTTTATGTGGGACCTGGGGAATTGAACCTGGGGCCTTAGGCACTGGAGGCAAGTGCCTTAACCGCTGAGCCATCTCTCCAGCCCAAAAAAGAACTATTTAAAGAAAGCCCAAAGGTGACCTAGTTGTTGAAAATGAATACATACAGACTTTAAGACAGCTGTTATATATTTAAGGTGAGTTTTTTTTTAAACAGTGTTTGGAATTGAACCCAGGACCTCATGCACGCCAGGCAAATTGTCTACCACTCAGCTATATCTCTAGCTCTCAAGATATTTTTAATGAAAAATACATAGTAAATGAACAGATGAGGCATCTCAACCTCAGAATTAAAAATAAATTAGAAATGTAAATAAATTTTGTTTTGTTTTGTTTTTCGAGGAAGGGTCTCACTCTAGCCCAGGCTGACCTGGAATTCACTATGTAGTCTCAGGGTGGCCTTGAACTCATGGCAATCCTCCTACCTCTGCCTCCCCAGCGCTGGGATTAAAGGCGTGCGTCACCACACCCGGCTAAAATTTTTTTAAACAAATAGGAATTCAAGAAGAGAAAAGTAAAGGTGCAATGACTGGAATAAGATTAGTAATGGATTGGAAACAGCTAATGAGTGGGGTAAGCTATCATCCCATTTCAAGACGATTGAAGAGATTTGGACAAAGCTTAGACCTAGGTGGTAATACCCAATTGGTGTGTTGTACATATAATTAGAGTCTCAAAAGAAAAAAGGGAACAACTGGAGCAGAAAAGTGTGAAGAAATGAGCCTAAACCTTCCAAATTTAGTGAAAATTAATCATAGATTCAAAATCAACAAAAGCCAAGCAGGATAAATCTTAGAATAACCACGTGTTAAAAAATCTCAAAAACAGAGGGCAACATGGCACATTACAGACAGGAGAATAATAATAATGCAGAGAAAAGTATGCTGTGCGGGAGAAAGTATGGAGGCCAGAAGACAGTATGGCGTTCTCTTTAGAGTGGCAGATGAAAAAAAAAAAAATCTGTCAATGTAGAGTTCTAATCGCAGTGAAACTATGCTTGAAAAATAAAAATGCAGAGATGTGTTTCAAGTAAACCAACTTAGAATTCATCACAAATTTAATTACGCCATAAGAAATTCTAAAGGAATTTCCTCAGCCTGAAGAACGATGCCAGATGATATCTGAGCAATATCAGGAAGCAATAACGAATACATGGGAGTCTCCAAATCAACAGTGGACCACTGGAAATTACACATTGCCAACGGCTACTTAGTCATTAGTCAAGAAGCTTTACTTTCCTGGTTTGTTGTCCTTAATTTAAATATAAGTATATATTGGTGGTGGTTTCAACTAGGTGTCTCCCATAAACTCATGTGTTCTGAATGCTAGGTCGCCAGCCAATGGCAAGTGGAGAATTGGAGCCCCCTGGAAGCAGTGTGTTGTTGGGGACAGTTGATGGGATTATAGCCTGTTTCCCCTTCTCAGTGTCTGGCACACTCTCCTGTTGCTGTTGTCCACCCGATATTGACCAGAAGGTGATGTCCACCCTCTGCTCATGCCATCATTTTCCCTGCCATCATGGAGCTTCCCCTTGAGTCTTTAAGCCAAAATAAACCTTTTCCTTCCACAGCTGCTTTTAATCAGGTGCTTTCTGCTAGCAATAAGAAGTTGATTGCAACAATATTTTACATCAAATTTTAGGATTGTCTTTATAGTGCTGTAGCTTGTGAAGATATTTCAAAAAAAAATAATTTCTGACCTAAATAGAACATCTTCCTAAATAGATTCTGTCCCATATTCTCCCCAGTGTTGTGAATATAGTCTATAATCTGGTAGTCTAGATTCATATTGATAGACTTCCTTTTTGTTCAAATATTTGATTATTATTTGCAAGAAGAGGGGAGAGAAAATGGGTACACTAGGGCCCCCTGCCACTGCAAACACACTCTAGACACATAAGCCATTTTGTGTATCTGGCTTTACATGGGCAGTGGGGAGTCAAATCTGGGCCATCAGGTTTGCAAAAGCAAGCTCCTATAACTGCCGATTCATCTCTCCAGCCCTGACTTTACTTTCCTTCGTATAAGCAAAGACAAGGACACTATAGTGTTGCCTAGCACATTCCTCTGATGAAATACTCCCTCCTGGAGGAGAAGGTGGGTCTAGGTAGCTCAGGGGATCAAGTCTGAAACAGTTGAAACCTAAGAGGTCACAAGACCACTAGCCAAGGTTATAAGAGCAGCAAACGATAATTGAAGGGCAGGCAATGACCAGCGTCCTGTAGCAGTTTTCTCTGAAATGAAATATTCCCTGTGGTGGGGAGGAGGGAGGCTCAGGAGGTTAAGGAGATCACCAAGTTAGAGAAAGCTGAAATTTAAAAGGTTACAAGACCCCTCCCTTAAAGTTAAATAATTACTTAGGAGGTGGGGGAGGGGAGAGACTCTTCAAGCAGCCCAGCTGCAAGTCATGCAGTGTAAGCTCCAGAGATGCAGTGGCCACTGGGGTGAGCTTTTCAGTGAGGCAGTTTCCTTTGAGTTATCCATTGTTCCTCCAAGCAACCCCTCACCCTGCTCCGTAAGTAAGCCTAGTAAACTCACTGGTCCATCAAAACTGGTTTTGGTGTAATCATGCTTGGGTCTGTTGTTTGTGCCCTATTTGGAGTGAATAGATGTGTACACGCATATCCCTAGGGAAAAAGTTTCACGTGACATATGTGTGCCAGGAAACAACACAAAGGCAAGGACGAAGCCCAGCAAACATGTAGGGCATGTGCCCCCTGCTCATAGCTCTGCTTCCTTAATAACTGGTGCTTAGCAAGAGCTGAAAGCACTGTCTTTTCGTTACAGATAAAAACACATTAAGGGAGTATGGGTGAGATGGTAACTTTCCTCATTATTATGAACACAATACCTGACAGAAACAATGTAAGGGAGGAAAGGTTTGGCTTTGGCTCACAGTTTCAGATGGCTCTGCCCATCAAAGCAGGAAAGGCATGATGGTCCATGGTGGTGGGAGCGTGTGGCAGAGACTGTTCAAGTGTGGCAGACCAGGAAGCAGAGGACTAGAACCAGGGACTAAGCCACAACCTTCAAATACCTGCCTCTAATAACCTACTCCATCCAGATAGGCCTTACCTCCTAAATTTCCATAGCCTCTCAGAAAATGGTGCCAACAGTCAGGGAGCAAACACTCAAAACATGTTTGCTTGGGGAGGACATTTCAGGCTCAAACTATGACAACTGAAGTATAGTGTGAATCCTCAAATTCTTTCCAATCCTGCCGTACTGCAAGTGCTCGGAGCACATATCCTGGATGGATTTGGTAAACACTGAGTTCTGACTGCCTATCCTAACTCCACAGAGAGCAAGTGCTGAGGACCACAACAACCTCAGCAGGCTTGGGAACACATTAGAAGTTAGCTGTCTCTGTGGGGTTCAGAGAACACAGTAGACTTCTATGGAGACCCAGAGAGACCAGGAAATCCTACTCAGCTCAAAGCTGTCTGAAAACTCCTAGGAAACACTTGTCCATCTCAACGCCTGGGGGTTCCTAGCTTCTGAAGCTGTCATGTAGTAGCTCCAAACAAATCAAAGGGACTCCAAACTCCTTTCTCAACATTTCCCCTTTCCCAGCAAATCCTATCCCACCACTCACATGGTCCTCTCTGCAGTGACATCCTCACCCTGGAGTCATGGGATGTCATCTTAGATCTTTCCTTCTTCATTCTCCAAGCCTATCAGATCTTGTTGTTGGATAGGCATGGTGGCAGATGCTGTAGTGCCAGCACTCGGGAGACTGAGGTAAAAGAATAGATGTAAGTTTGAGGCCAGCCTGTTGTACAGAGTGAGTTCCAGGTCAGCCTAGGCTAGACTGAGACCCTGACTTGAAAAACAAAACCAAACAAAAATCTTGTTGTATTAATTTTTTTCTTTGTTGCCATGAAATGCCTGAAGCTGGGTAACTGTTTCAGCTCACAGTTCTGGAGTTTCAAGGACATGACAATGGCTTCTGCTCAGCTGTGGTGAAGACTCCATGTATGTGCAGGAGCCAGCGATCACACAGCACAAGAAGCCAGCAGGAGGGGAGGAGTCAAGACATTCTTTATGAAACAGTCTTCTCATGAGAACTAAGCCATGTTCCCACGAAGACTGCTTCAATCCCTTCTCTAAGCCACAAGCCCTAGGAACTAAGGACTTTCCCCAGGGTACTTTTTCCCCCATGTGTATGTGCGTATGGGGTGTATGTGTGTGTGTGTGTGTGTGTGTGTGTGTGTGTGTATGATGTGTGTGTGCATGATTGTGTGACTGTGTGTATGAGTGTGTGTGTGAATGTGTGTGAATGTGCGATTGTGATTTATGTGTGTATGAGTGAATGTGTGAGTGTGAATGTGTGAGTGTGAATGTGTGTGTGAGCATGTGTATATGTATGTGTGTGTGAATGTGAGCATTGTGTGAATGTGTGTATGTGGATGTGTGTGAATGTGTGTTTGTGAGCATGTGTATATGTATGTGTGTGAATGTGAGCATTGTGTGAATGCATGTATGTGAGTGTGTGAATGTGAGCGTGTGTGTGAATATGTGTGAGTATATGAGTGAATGTGTATGACTGTGTGAATGTGTGTGTGTGGATGTGCATGTAGTGAGGGTTATAGGTGTATGTGTCACGTGCATGTGAAGGTCAGAAGAATACCTCAGGGTGCTTATACTCTTTTTCTACTTTCTTTGTTGTTTAATATTTTATTTGCAAAGAGAGAGAGAGAATAAGCATTTTGGCACTGCAAATGAACTCCATATGCATGCAGGACTTCATGCATCTGGCTTTACTTGGGGACTGGGGAACTGAACCCAGGCCATCAAGTTTTGCAAGCAAGCACCTTTAACTGCTAAACCATATCTCCAGCCAACTACCTTCTTTTTGAGACAGAGTCTCTCTTGCTGTTTTGCCACTGAGTGGATACCACCCTAGCTAGCCTAAGAGCTTCTGGACTCCCCTGGCTCTGCCTCCTATTGCCATAGGCACCTTGGGACCACAGGCTCCTGGGCCACTTTGTATGGGTCTTTATGTGGGTACTGGGCTGGCAGGCTTTCAGGCAAGCACCTCTAACTCCTGAGCAATCCTCCTAGCCATCTACCTTGTTTTTCGAGACAGGGCCTCTCACTGAACCTGGAGCTCACCCATCTAGCTAGACTAGCCAGATGGCAAGTCCCAGGGATGCTCCCACCCCTGTTTCCCTAGTGCTGGGGTTACAGACTCACACTGCTACCCCTGGCTTTTACACATGCGCCGGAGATCCAAACTCAAGTCCTTATGCTTGTGTGGCAAACGCCACCCACTGAGCCGTCTCCCCAACCCACCATCCGTTCTCTCTCTCTCTCTCTCTCTCTCTCTCTCTCTCTCTCTCTCTCTCTCTCTCTCTCTCTCTCTCTCTCTTGAGGTAGGGTCTCACTCTAGCTCAGGCTGACCTAGAATTCACTATGTAGTCTCAGGATGGTCTTGAACTCATGACGATTCTCCTACCCCTGCCTCCCGAGTGCTGGGATTAAAGGTGTGTGCCATCACTCCTGGCCGCCACCATCATCTCTTAATAGCACATGGACCAAGTCCCAGACATGTCAACCCTCTTGGGACACATTAAAACCACATCTAAGCCAGAGCCCCTGTTACTTACTCCCAATGAAGCCTCACTTCCCAAATGTCCAAAACTGTCAACATTAAAATTTCTAGACCCACATGCTCTTCCAGACTCTTTCCCCACACTATCAGTAAGGGAGCACAATTTTCCCTCCTCTTGAAGTTCCTGTTTAATGCAGCTCCATCATAAAACAGTGTTAACCCCGACCCTCCCCCCAGCATTGCCCATCTCTGTCCTCACCCTTATAATCCAGATACCACACTGTGAAAAAATAACAGGTGAGTCATAGGTGCTTCAAATTAAATCTTGGCTCCCACCAGCCAGCATTAACCATCAGATGTGAGTGAGAAGACATCAGCTGATTCCAGACTTGTACTCTGGAGCCATCCCAAGTGACCCCGAGTAGACCAGAAACAAACCCTGCCTGGAATTTTAATTTGTAAGCAAAAGAAAATTATTTTAAGCTACTAAGTTTTGGGTCCATCTGTTACAAACTATCATCACTAAAATAGTTCAACAAATATCTGAGTCCTCCTAGCTCCAACCCAGTTGTCAGAGTTCTGTTCGGGCCTGCATCATCTCAAAGGTTAACAATATAACACTCAGTGACCCTTCCCAAACTTCAGGCCCTTCCTTCTCTATTTCATCCTCCAGGTTCCTGCCACAGACCTTCTGAGGCATACCCACTATCCTTCATCAAGTCCTGTAGATTAAATAGAGATAGACAGATATAGATACATACATATATACATAATACATATTTAGATACATGGATGCAGATGATGTACACATATATGAACAGATGATAGATACATAGATAACGATAATTGAACGACAGGGATAAATGATAAGGTATTGTGGTGGTTTCAAGGTAAATGCATGTCCCCCTAAGCCTTCAGTATTTGGGGGTTTATTTGATTTTGGTTTTTGTGGGGGGTTTTTTGTTGTTGATGATGCTGCTGTTGTTTTCAAGGTAGGGTCTTGCTCTAGCCCAAGCTGATCTGAATTCATGATGGAGTCTCAGGGTGACCTCAAACTCACAGTGATTCTCCTACCTCTGCCTCCTGAGTGCTGGGATTAAAGGTGTGCACCACCACGCCCGGCCTGCCCTAGGTATTTTTGATCAAGCTTCCTACTCAGTCTTCAGCAGGTGTGTCACTGGGGGTGGATCTTAAGTCCAGCCCTACTAGGTATGTAGAGAGCCAGCTTGAGCTCTGGCTGCTCATGCTTACTGGTGCTGGTTCTGTCTCTCTGCTGTAGATGTATGAAGTAATCCAGTTTCTTCTGCCATGATAAAGCTTGCCCTGGAATCTGTAAGCCTGAAGTAAACCCTTTCCTCCCATAAGCTGCTTCTGGTCAGTGTTTGTACCAGCAACAAAAAGATAACTATAATAAAATAGATGATAGATTAGATAGATGGCAGATAGATAGACAGACAGAGAGACAGATAGATGATAGATAGATAGATAGATAGATGATAGATAGATAGATAGATGATAGATGGATAGATAGATGATAGATAGATGGATAGATGATAGATAGATAGATGATAGCTGGTAGATAGATGATAGAGTATTCATTACTTTTACACAGCCATTACCAAAATATTTGAAAAAAAAAACATGAGGAATTATATACTTTGGTGTGTGGCTTGAAAGGCTCCAGTCTGTAGTCTTGGCTGCGTGGATTCTGGGCACATTGAAGCAGAAACAATGTGGCATCAGGATCACATGGTAAAAGAAACTACTCACATCATGGTGGACAGAAAGCGGACACCAAGACAGGGACCTGGTGCAGGATATAATCATCAAAGGCATGTCCCCGGTCTCCTACCTACTTCCTCCAATGAGACGCTCTGGGATTTCTCAAAAGAGCACCACCAGGTGAGAATCAAGTATACAGTCTTGACTCTGTGGGGGCCATTTCAGACTCAACTCATAAGATCATGACACTCTATTTATCGATCCTGAGTGTGGGGTCTGGGAGATGGCTCAGTCAGAAAAGTGCTTCTGGTGCAAGAATGAGGGCATGAACTTCAGTGTCAGAACCCATGTAAAGCTGGGCATGGCAGCATGCACGTTACATCCCAGCACTGGAGAGGCAGGGACAGGAGGAGCGCTGGGACTCGCCAGCTGAATCAGTGAGCTCCAGCTTCAGTGAGAGACCCTGTCTTACCCCCCAAAAAACGGTAGTGAGCAATTGAGACAGAGCCTCAATATCAACCTCTGAATGACACATAGACCTTCACATATGCACACGCACACACATGCACACACCTGGAAATGAACATGCAACATGCATACACAACAATAAGCAAATTCACATTAAAAAAAGAAATCCCAAGTTTGGAGGCAATCCAACGCAAAGGAATATTTCTAATCAGTCAAACTATTAAGTGTGGACACTGGAAAAGGGGTCAAGGTGACAGTGCTCTGCCCTCTGATATCTTTCTCTCTAGAAAGCAGGCTTTTGTGCCGTCTTGAGGACTGAAGAACATTCAGGAAGGTGACTCTCCATCTTAGTGGACAGCCAACCATCTCAGATCAGACTAGACACAGGAAAGGACCTTTCCAAGGCTCCTAAACACCATGCCTGAGCCTGGCTAGCTCCCTCCATGGCTAGCTCCCTCCATTCTCACTTTTTTGGCTCTTCTCATATGCTTCCACGTCCTGAGGTCTCCATTCTGCTGTCTTATGTGATGTTCTCCCATCTATCCCTCAATACCCTCCCCCACCAAAAAAAAAATCTCTTTTCTCAATAGGAAACCCAGGTAATAACATCCAAAAAGACTCAACCCAGGAGGCTTCCAAGAAGACGGGGCAGCACATACCTATAATCCTAGCACTCAGGAATCTCAGGCAGGAAAGTTGGGAGAGTGTGAGACCAGCCTGGACTATATAGCAGGAATCTGTCTCAAAAAAGATCAAATAAAAGGAGTATGAGGAAGATAAGAAGGAGGAATAGGAGGAAGAAATGAAAGAGGGAGGAGAGATGAAGGAAGAGGTAGAGGAGGAGGAAGAGAAGGATAAAGAAGAGACTCCAGGGTACTGGAGAGATGGCTTAGTGGTTAAGGCGCTTGCCTGTAAAGTAAAAGGACCTGAGTTCAATACCCCAGTACCCACGTAAAGCCAGTTTGTTTGCAATGGCTGCCCTGGATTGCCCATTCTCTCTGTATATATCTGTCTCTTTCTACCTCTCCCTCCAATGAATAAATTGTATTTTTTAAAAAGAGATGCCATCCTCAGTACCATAAGGATAAGGCCTGTAGATGGGAAGCAGGGGTGTGCCCTTTCTGAATAGTACATATAAATCAAATGGAAAACCAAAACTGTCGGGGAAAACCCTCTAGAGAGTCAAAACATTCCATCCTGTTGCTCTAGCTCTGAAATCCCCGGGCCCCGCATCCTTTACAATGCATTCTGACTCTTCACAAACATCATCATAAAAATTAGTTAAAGACAAGCCATCACCAGGCCTCACAACTGCACCGAGACTGATGTTCAACCCCCCACGGCAGCTGCATCTTCATATTCATGTCGGGCACATTTCTAATATAGTTACAAGGGAATCCAAGTTGTCACGGGCAACGTTCCAGAATCTTTTTCAAATAAAGAAAAAGTAAATAGCACACACGAATTTCAGAATCAAGGGAAAAAATCCTTTGGCACGGCGCAGCAAATTCCATTAGAGTGGGATGCACGTTTCCAAATTGTCCAAATAGATTAAAAACCCTGTCTGCATTCATTTTACCTTCGGTGATGGTTAGAAGCACAAATCACAGAGAAATGTGAGGCCACAACGAGCCAGTTCGTCTCACATCCTAACTTGCAGGTAATTGGAAATCAAAACTTTCTAATGAGCATATTTCTGATGAAATTTAAATTCTCTTTCTAAAATAATTATTCATGGAAATACATCTCCTGATTTTTGTTTCCTCGTGGGCTCTTTCAAACTAACTAAGCATCATAAGGACAGAAAAATTCCAGAACCCGACATAGTCACAAGACTATAAAACCTAGGAGGCAGGAAGGATTAGAAGTTTCAGGCTAGCTTCAGATATATAGTGAGTTGGATGTCAGCCTGGGATACCTGAGACCTTGTCTCATAGAAAGAGAGTGGGGAAGAAGGGAGGGAGAAAAGGAGAGAGGAAGGAACAGAGAAAGGAAAAATGTTCCCCAGAGGTTTCTTATTAAACACATGCTTGGGAAATTTTCTGTAATGTCTAAAAAAAATACAAGATAAAAGAAAATAGAAGGAGAAAACATGGTAACATAGGTGTTTAAAATATTTATAAAAATCCCTAGACGTATAGCTTGGTGGTATAGCACCTGCTTAACATGCATAAGACCCTGGGTTCAACCAATAGCATCACAAAAACTAAATAATATATATATAATTTCATATATTTGTTTCATATATATTTTATATATTACATATTTGATATATATTATATATCCATATATTATGTATTGTTTATAATTTGTAAATAAATATAAATGTAAATAATATATTTATGTATATTGTATCATATGTTATATAAATTATATATATGCATTCATACATAATTTTTAAAAGTGATGCAGTAGAAGTTTGTAGTCCAGCACTCCAGAGGCTGAGGTTGATTGCGAATTGGAGATTAATCTAAGCTACCTAGTGAGACCTTATTTCAAAAACGCCCCAAGAGCTGGGGTTGTAGCTCGGTGTCTCAGCGTTTGCCTAGCATGTTCATTACCAATACTGCAAGGAAAAGAAATAACATACATTGGGATCAAGTGGCCCCATGTCTCTATATTCCGAAGATAAATTTACCCTGTCCTTTGAATTATTGGAGAAACAAACTCCTAGTCTGCCATCACTGTTCCACTACTGAAGCACCAAGCATCGGGTCATTACTGTATATATGCACAGACACAAACACACAGGTGAAATTTAAAATAAGTTCAACTGTGTTCATGCTTTTTGATTTATTTGTGAGGCATACTATAGCCTAGGCTGGCTTTGAGCTCACTATGTCACCAAAGATTGAACTCCTATCCGCCTTGCCTCTACCTCCCAAGTGCTGAAATTGCAGGCTTGTATCACCATACCAGGCAAAATAAGCTAAACTTTAAATATACTTGTAACCATCAGACAGAGCGTATCCCTCCTCTATAAGAAGGGAAAAAGCAACATCCCATGTATTCTTATGGAAAATTTCATTCGTTTATTCATTACACAACAAGCCTTGCCTATTAAGGCAGGATGTCAGTAAGACTCCTTGGCGTTATAGCCAAGAACACAGCAGTCAAATGGGGAAGATGAAAGAAAGCAGGAAGACAGGTGAAGGCTAAAGTCTCAGAAAAAGAGCAGCCTGGTCTAAGGGAAGGGAGCTGAGAGGAAGGAGTCTTGGGTACAAGTTGATACATGAGGGGAGATCAGTGGGAGACCAGGCTGGTTTGAGGAGGGGTAGTTCAGATGATCACTTGAAGAATTAGTGCTTTATTAAAACAGTTATAGCCCCATGCCAGGGTGGAGGCCAGAGAGAGCTGGGTGGGGTGGGGGGGTGGGGGTATGAGGGCTCTGAAAGAACACAGAACAAAGCAAGGTGGTCCTTCTGATACTGCTGAGAAAAGGGGCTACATGTGGGCACAGACTACATGAGGGGACTGGGGGGCAGTGGAGGAGAGAGTGGGAGACAAGGAAGGCCTCTGGTCTTTAAAGATCTCTTCTTATGGGGAGCAGCTTCTCTGGCCCTGCTCTTGGCAGGACTATGAGTTGAGGAGAGGCTGGAAATGCACAGATAAGAAAGTTATAATGCAAGGTTGCCTCAGCTAGGGCAGAAGGGCCTCTTAAAGTGACTGCATCTATGTTCTAAGAAGAGGGATTGTCGTCATAGAGTTAAGACAAGGCGTTATGAATCCAGGAAAAGGGTTTCTGATCATAAACTCCCCCCTCCCATTACCCTCTCATCTTTCCTTTTCCCAAGCCTGCTGTTCCCTTCCTCACCCCAAATAGCCCACTTTTACTTTCATGTCTGGGTGAGTGGGGGAGGAGTTCTGGGGGGGGTGACATATTAAACTAGATTACGCATATGAAGAAAAAATCATGGTATTTGTCTGAGCCCAGTTTAGTCTAGTTGAACATGTAGGATCAAACTACATTACACATGTATAAAAATATCATGATGAAACTAATTACTTTGTACAATTAATGTACATTAATAAAATGGGGGGAAGGGGAGGAAGGCTCTGGATGGACAGAACTCACAGTCATGCAAAATCCCTGACAGCCTGATGGTGATACCACCCTGTCTGAAACTTATCAGGTAGATAAGAAGCCATTTTGTAAAAGGACTCCACTTCCAACCAAGATGGAGACAGAAAAGACCAAATTTAGCTATCTGTCTGAAACAGATAAAACATAGACAAGAATCATCTTTAATGAGGCAGCAATGCACAGTAATATTTGAGAGGAAGAAACAATGTGATAACACAAAAACACAGCTCTCAAGCCTGGCGTGGTGGCTCATACCTTTAATCCCAGCACTAGGGGAGGCTGAAGTAGAAGGATTAACATGAATTCAAGGCTAGCCTGGGGCTCCAGAGTGGCCTACAGAGTGATCCTGGGCTACAGTGAGACCATGGTTCAGAGAGTTTATTCTGGAGCTAAATATGAGTGGCTATGGTCCAGTAAGGTTACTCTAATTCCATGTTCCAATGTGGTAACAGTTACATGAAGATTTTACAGTAACAGATCAGAAGAAAGCCATAAATCAAAACACTCTTCCATTACATTGGTGGGGACATCAGGAGGGCGGTTTCAGCAAAGCAGGGAACTCTCTGCCATAGGCCTCAGATGCTGTCTGATGACAGGCTTAGTTTTAGGATTGCAGAAAACTAGAGGGTTTGTTAGGATTTATTTAATGGTTATAGGATGTTAGGTCACACACAAAGGTGGGCAATAAACGGCTAGTTAAGGAGCTAATATAGTCCAAGACAGTGTTGTCTCTGGATCTGCAATATTCCAACTCCCATGGTCCCTGGTGCTCTAATCAGACTGATTAGACGGAAGACTTCATGTAGATGTGGTTTCCTTCTGGGAACTTTAGTTCAAAAGAGTGTCCTCTAGATCATGAAGTGGGAAACAGTCAACAAACATCCAGAGCTGAGCAGATAGATGAGGGAGCAGGAAGACCAAGAGAGTTAGAATTGTTGAGCTGTGTGGCAGAGAGAGGAAGCTACTCAGAACTGAAGCACACCTGCAGAGACCTTCAAGCAACCACCTGAATTCTGATCAATGCATTAGTATGAGGAGATGAGCCAAGATTGAGCAAACCATCCCAAAGGACTGGAGGTTAGCAGAGCCTGGGGACTCACACAGGACCAAGGATAGCATCTATTACCACCAGCCCCTGGATAGAAAGTCATCCCTAAGAATATGGTCGTGGATCAAATCCCTAAGAAATAAAAAGGATCTTTGGTTCCAATTGCAACAGGAGATTGGCTCTAAACTTGAACTAGAATCACAATGGAGCCTGGCGTAGTGGCTCATACCTGTGGGTACTCGGGAGGCTGAGGCAGGGAGAATGCTGCAAATTCAAAGCTAGCCTGGGCCACAATGTGAGATCCTGTCCCAAACAAACACACAAAAATAATGCATAGTATATTATTACATTTATGTAAAACTCTAGGAAATTGTTGTCAAGAGAAAGGGAGGCTGCAAAGGGACAGGAGGTTGATGTGACAGAGAAGGACAAGGAAGATTTGAGGAGATGTTCATTAAGATTGTAGAGGAAGGGAAAGAAGAGAGAAAGACTGAATAGGTTCAAGTTCAATTTCAACATTGACATCATGAAAATTTCTTTTGCAGTATGAAGACAATTTTAAGAGGTTCCTTTTAGTCTATTTTATTTTTGTTGTTGTTCTCAGAAAAGGCCTCACTCTAGTCTAGGCTGGACTGAAATTCTCCACATACCATGTAACCAGGCTGGCCTCAAACTTGGATCAATCCTCCTGACTCAGCTCCAAAGTACTTGGATTATAGACATGCACCCCTGTGCTCTTAAGGGACATGCTTTCAAGATTCCAAACTGAAACATACTTCAAATAAGCCACATGTCCAGACTCCAAGCTTAGTTCTTTTTTAATAATTTCAGGGGCTCCAGCTAAGGATGCCAGCACTGCACTTTCCTATTCCTGAAAAGGCCACCCTTATGTCAAGAATCACTGTTACCATGAGCTTTCACTCAATGGTATAAAGTGCATTATTTTTTAAGCTTTTCTTATTTTAAATATTCATCTTCCTGAAGTAGGTCATTCTTTTGAATCCCACTTCCTCTTTGGAATGATTTCCTCTTTCTCCCTATCTCTCCTAATAGGAAACCGTAATGCATCCAGACTATGAAATCCAATATTCTAGTTTAAGTTTATTGATTCCTTTCACAGCCTCCTGATTTCTTATGCAAATTCATGTTTATTTCCAACAGAGAAAACAAAACACCCCCCTTTTTTTTAGAGAATGCTTTTGTAATTGGTAAAAAGCCACCACAATATTATTCAATTATAAATGAGCTCTTCAATATTTAAATCACTCACTGGAAATAAGACGGGCTTTAATCCACTTCAAAGTGTAGCAAAACATCCTTAGCTAGTTTAATGTCTCCTTTAAAAGTACACCAATGACTGGGATGCTGATAAAATAAAGACCTTGGCACGCCCACACTCACATTCACCATGTCACTGAACTGCTCAAAGATGTGTTCTCCTCTGTTCCTTCCCCTCACTGAGGTTCCCACTGAAGACAGATTACATGTTGCAAACTCCAATTATTTTCAGTTCACACCATGGTGGAAAGGAAGCAGGGACCATGACAAAAGGAAGTCCACCCCTAGTGAAGCCTACTTCTCAAAGTTTCCAGAACCTTCGAAGCCACATTACCTACCATCTGAGGAACAAATGTTCAAAACATGAGCCTGTGAGGGACCTTTCAGATTCACACCATAAAACTGACCACCGAGATAACTGCCAGTGTCTTTCCTCCCTCCTTCCCTCTGTCTTTTTCTTTCTTTCTTTGTAGCTTTACCAGGCTATCATCAGACTTGCAAACCTCCTGCCTCAGTCTCCTGAGTGCTAAAATGACAGGTGTGTGATGCTATCTAATAGAGTGTCCAACAGTGTCTATTTTTTTCTTTTGTTTCTCTTCAGTACTGGAAATTGAACTCGAGGCCTTGGCTTTGTGTATACAAGGCAAGCATTCTACCACATAGCTACATCCCCAGCTCCTATTTTCACTATATGTTTATGTGTGTGTGGAGTCTGGAAGACAGTCTTGGGTGTTCTTCCTTGGACACTGTCTACCTTTTTAAAATGGTTTCTTGCTGGCTCTCACCGAGTAGGCTAGGCTAGCTGGCTAATGGGCCCCAGATATGCTCCTGTCACCATGTCCCCAGTGCTGGGATTACAAGTGCATTCCACCAAGCTAGGCTTTCTTACGTAGGTTCTGAGGAGCAAGCATACACCCCATGCTTGCAAGGCCTTGTGAGATGCTCAAATAAAGTGGGTCCTTGACTAGAGGTCAGCCATTATCTCCAGCCTCTTCTTTTTACTTTTTCTTTAGAGACAGGGTCTCCGTGAGTTGCCCAGGCACGCCTTGAACCCATGGTCCTCCAGTCTTAGCCTCCAAATTACTAGAGTTGGAGGCACATGCCGCCACACCTGGATAATAATGTCTGTGGTATCCTCTCTTCTCCAACAACCTCTCTGGAAAAGCCCCTCCCTCTCTTCTCCTCTATCTCTTAGACAAGGCAAAATTCCAGAACTGGACATGCAACTATATGTTCAGCATCTGTGCTTGGTTGTTTAGTAAACACCTAAAACTTGATGTGTCTCATGTTGGATGCTTCCCCCGCCCCCGTATATTGTAGGAGCTGTCCCCATCTCAGTGATGGTGATGTCATTCTTCAGATAAACATTTAGATGTCACCCTTCATGGCTGTCTTTCAACTTCCCTTTTCCTCAACACATCTTAACAGCTCTATCTTCCAATATATTCAGGATCTGCCCCACACGTACAACACACTATTTTTTTGGATCTGGTTTATTGGCTTTGTCTTGTTGTATTTTTTGTTTTGTTTTGTTTTGTTTGAGACAGGACATCATGTAGTCTAGGCTGGCCTCCAATGCACTATGTAGTTGAAAATTATCTCACGCTCCTATTACTCCTACCTCAGTATCCCAATTGCTGGGATCCAGGCATGCACCACTGGCATTCCTGGCTCCCAAGGAACCCTTTCCATATTCCAAGGCCAGAATGCTTGCAGTAGCCTCCTGAACAATCTTGGATCCATCCTTGTCTCCTACCGGATGGTTTGCATGCAGTTGGGTGATCCTGTCAGAGCAGCTGCAATGGATCACACCATTTCTTAGAACTCCGACTCCACACAGCCTGAACCTGGAAAAATCAGGGTCAGATGAAGCACACACTCTCGACCTCCTCTCTTCTGTGCAGAAATGTCCTCACTGCATGTAAAATACCACCACGGTCTCACCTGTGCACTCCACGCAGGTGTAAGAATGTAAAAAGCTCTTTCCCACAAAGCACATGTGGTGTGTGCTCAAATCAGTGGGCTGACTTCATAGTTAGAAACTTACAGTCACCAAGGCCCTATGTTTGAAAGGGCCCTTTGCTTGGATCAAGGCTTCTCATATACTATTTTTAAATTTTTGGTGATTATTGAACTAAGGGCCCTACATTTTCATTTTGTATTGGGACTTATACATTTTTGCAGGTGCTTGTGGATGAAAAGAGAAAGAGATTTTAAAAAGGGATAGATGGATGGAGGGATGTGTGAATGGATGGATGGTTGCATTGTGCATGCATGGATGAATGAATGCATAGATATGTGGATTGATGCATGGGGAGATGCATGTGTTTGGGGTGAAAGGATGGATGGATGATTACATAGATGGATGGATTTTATTGATATGCAGTTAGACTAAATTTCAGAATACAGCACAAGGCATGATGTTCAGAGTAAGACTCAAATGAATTCAATAGTCATCTAAAGTAGATACATAGATAGATAGATAGATAGATAAATAGATAGATAGATAGATAGATAGATAGATAGATAGATAGATAGATAGATAGATAAATAGATGATAGGTAGATAGATGATAGAGAGAGAGATAGATAATAGATAGATAGATGATAGATAGATAGATAGATAGATAGATGATAGATAGATAGATGATAGATGATAGAGAGATAGATAGAGATAGATAGATGATAGATAGGTAGACAGGTAGATAGATAGATAGATAGATAGATAGATAGATAGATAGATAGATGATAGATAGACAGGTAGATAGATAGATAGATGATAGATAGATAGATGAAAGGAAAAATATAAGACAAAATCACTAAAAAAACTATAATCTATGTCTCTTTCTTTCAGGAGTGTTACTGGCCTTTGCAATGCAAACAACAGAGAATTCTAGTAAATTGGAGTTGTATGCACCAAGAGTAAAAGCAAGAAGGTAGAGGAAAAGGAATATGTTGACCATGAACAGGAGGAGGTGTAAGAATGTAAATAGAGGAAGAAAGAAGTAAAGAAACATGAGGAAGATCCATGTGATCACATATTTAATACAACACGGCCATGGTTCAAATATAGATAATGCTACTGAAATGGAGCAGGTATCTCAAAAACAAAATCATCCCACTTCGTGTATTTAACAATTGAAGAGTGTGACAAAGGAGAATCACAAATCAGTAAGAAAGACATCATTATTCAACCGGTAGGGCTTAAGCAGCTAAAATAAGTGGAAAAGTTAGAACCTCAATTCCTAAGTATAGGAAAAATTACATGAGAAAAATTCAACTGAGATTTTAAAAATAAAACCAGGAAGAAAAATCTAAATTTTTATTCAGACACTGAACGGGGTGAAGTGTTGTAAATTTAAATGTTCTGTGAAAATGTAAAAGTTACATATCTCATCAAAAATAAATAAGCCCCTCAACAATAAAAAGCTAAGCAATGAGTTTGGAAAAAATATCCCTAATGAACATGGAAGACATGATTATTTCCTCACGATATTAAAACATGCATGCAAATCAACAATAGAATTAATCAACAGATAAATTCTGTTTCAAAAAGACAAATCAGAACTAAAAATTTTACACAAATGCAAATAAATGACATTTGGAAAAATATTCAACCTCACTAGCAATCAGGAAAATGAAAGAAGATGTGATTATAATCTGTCAAATTAGCAAGATTTGGGAAACTCTAATATCTATTCATTGTGGGAGAAAATAAGATAACACAAAGACTTTACGCATGGCTGGTGAAAGTATAAACCTAATGGAAAACAGTTTGACAAAATACATCAAAAGCCTTTTAAAAGCCTGTACCTTTTGGCCTAATAATTCCACACGAGACTATTTCTATCTGATATCGGACATTAAAGCTCTATACAAAAAGATGTGCAGTATGACATTTCAAAGCCCTGAAAGCAACATCCATATCGGCTGATAGAAAAGAGGGAAAATGACTTATGGAAAAACTGTTGGATAAATAGAATGTATATAGCAAAATTAATGCTTATAAAGCAATTAATCATTGTGATGGTTAATGTTTAGTTGCCAATTAGACTGGGTTGTGCAATGCCTCAAGAATTACTAAAGTATATCTCTGGGTGTGTATGTGAGGGTGTTTCCAGAGGCAATTAGACCATGAAGGCTATGGACTAATGGATGGATTAAACTCTTAATGATGTTTTCCCAGCAAGATAGCATTGTTAGAAGTGGTGAAAGGGTGGTAGAACCTAATTAGAAATAGGTCACTGGGGGGGGGGGAATCGTGTCCTTGAGAGCTATAGCTTACCCCAGACTCTCCCTATACTCCTTCGTTCCCTCTGCTTCCAGTGCACCATGGTTGTTGTGTGTGAATGATTCAACTTCACCATGCCTTCCCTACCATGATGGACTGACTGACACCTCTGAGACCATGAGCCAAAATAAATTCGTCCTCCTCAAGTGATTTACACCAGGTATACTGTTCCAGTGACAAAAAAGATACAATGACACAAGCCAAATTTAATACTAAACATTAGAAGTGCCCTCTAGAGTGGGGATATGGCTCAGTTAGTAGCGCACTTTCCACGCAAGCAGGAAGACCTCCAGAATCCACGTAAAAGATAAGCTTAGTGTTGTGAACCTATAAACCAGTGCTGGAAAGGAAGAGACGGGAGGATACCTGGGGCTTGCTGGCTTGTTAGTCTAGCTAAATTGGTAAGCTCCAAATTCAGTGAAAGAACCTGTCATTAAAAACTAAGATTGATAGGAACTAAGGACAGGGAACATGCTAACTTAATATAATAGAATCTCTCTTAAGTAGCAATATTGACACACATCTTCCATCCCTATTAAACACAGTGAGAATGGATACCCAAAGCATGCAGCCAGCTCTGTCACTGCTCAGGTACCCTCCATCTCACAGGCCTGCCCTTCCTGCTCTCACCACTTGACTTGTACACCTGCCAACAATTCTTGGTTTATTTTCCCCCAAAACATCTTCATAACAGATGTGCTTATTATAATTACATAATTTTATTAAATTACATTAATTTGATGACATTCTGTGAGAAAAGGAAGAGGCTAACTGAGTGAAAACCAAGTTGAATGCTTTGCAAAGATTCAAAATTAAATGCACAGAGAAAATGAAGATAAGCAATTCAACATGGACATGACATCCTTAAAAGATTTGGAAGATTTCTACACATGACATCGCAACTTCTCCTTCTGAGAGTCAAGAACACAGTGTTCAATGTGTTTCTTGATACTTTTAGGATCCATAACAACAGGTCACAGTCCTAAAGGAAGGCATCTTTGGTTTGAAACAGGAGAAGGATTTTTAGAGACAAAGAAAAAAATCCAACCTAGAGGGTTAGTGAGGTAGGGGGAAATGGTATGAGGCCGGCTCCACCTTGAGAAGAGAGTAAGAAAAGTGCAGCCCGGAGCAGAGAGAGCTGGAAATAGAGTCACATCTGGAGTCCCAGGTGAGACTAGGGGGTAGCACAAGGAAGCAGCTGAAAGAATGGAGGACCTGGAAGCAGGTTATGGATAGCTACTGGGTATGAGAAGAACGTTGAAGGCATTGACTTGTCAGTCAGAGAGATCAGCAGTGCAGTGAACCCAGATGGAAACCCTACAGAATGAGTAAGCTTCACTTTAAAACAATGTAGAAAGGGGAAGAGGTTCAGCGGGTAAGCCCTTATCTGAAATGCCCCAGTGGGAAGGCCAGGGATGTGGCTCAAGAGTAGAAAAATGGCCTAGAATTACCCCCATTGAGGGGCTGGGGGCATGGCTAAGTGGGAGAGCACCTGCCTAGAATCCCCCAGTGAGGGGTTGAAGGCATGGCTCAGTGGTAGAGCTCCTGCCTAGAATTCCCAGTGAAGGGCTGGGGTGTGGCTCAGTGGTAGAGCTCCTGCCTAGAATCCCCAGTGAGGGGCTGGGGTGTGTGGCTCAGTGGTAGAGCTCCTGCCTAGAATCCCCAGTGAGGGGCTGGGGTGTGGCTCAGTGGTAGAGGACCTGCCTAGAATCCCCCAGTGAGGGGCTGGGGTGTGGCTCAGTGGTACAGCACCTGCCTAGACTCCCCCAGTGTGGGGTTGGGGATATAGCCTGTAATCTGTAATCCTCAATTCATCAAGAATCTACTAGCTCCAGGAGTGATGGTGCTCACCTGTAATCCTCAGATCATCAAGAATCTACCTGATCCAGCTGGGCATGGTGGTGCACAACTTTAATCCCAGCACTTGAGAAACAGTAGGAAGATCACCATGAATTCATGGACACCCAGAGACTACATCATGAATTTCAGATCAGCCTGGCTAGAGCGAGAGACTACCTCAAACCCCCCCCCGAAAAAATATAAAACCACATAAAAGGATCCATTGGAAGTCAGAAATTTATCAACCGTTTCTTGTAAATAAACTCATCTAGTCCCCACAACAGCCTGAGGAAAACTCAGTATTTTTATGGACGCAGATATGAAGGCCAAAGTAATGGCTGCCTAGATATCAAAGCGGTAGCTCTCAGACATGAAAACTTTAAGCTTTTCCATGAGGAAATGTTCCTCATATCTGTGGGGATACCTTGCAAGACTTGCAGTGGAAAACTAAACTGCAGGTACCAAAGGCAGCATGTGCAATGTCTTTTCCCCTGTGCCCTGCAGCGCTGCTGCTTTGCAAAACCGACCTTTCTCACTCTGCCCCAGTTCCCCCTTTCATCACTGCTCTTGTGCTCTGGGGCTGTTATTAAGTAAAAGGAGGTTCACATGGAATACAGATAGTTGGATATACAGGAAGCTGACAATATTTCTTACAATGTCTGGGGCAGAGTGGGAAGGCTTGAGATTTCCCCATGTGTTGCGGTCAGCTTTCTAGTTGCTGCACAGAAAGAACCCAAACAAAAGCGGCTTGTGGAGGAATGGGTTTATTTGGCTTATGGACTCCAGGGGAGACTCCATCCTGGCAGGGAAAATGATGGCATGAGCAGAGGGGTGGACATCACCTCCACCATAGCACTGCAAACAGAGGCAGGAAGGTGTGTCAGACACTGGCAAGGGGAAGCTGGTTTCTAACCCCATAAGCCCGCCCCCAACAACACAGCTCCAGCGAGGTTGTAAAGCCCAAACTGCCATCAGCTAAGGATCAATCATTCAAAACACATTTGTTTGTTTGTGGGGGACACCTGGATCAAACCATGACACCGTGCTACTCAGAATGAGTGGGCTGGAGAGATGTCTCAGAAGTTAAAGGTACTTGCTTGCAGAGCCTTTAGGCCCAGATTTGATGCCCCACTCAGTACTCATGTAAAGGCAGACATACAAAATGGCACATGCGTCTAGAGTTCATCTGCAGTGACCAGAGGCCTGGCATGTCCATTCTCTCTCTCTCAAGTATATAAATTAAAATATAATAAAATAACAAATAAAATTTACGAGTTGCTTATTTCTAGACTTTTCCATCTAGTATTTTCAAACTTCAATTGGTAATGTGTGTGAGTTCATCTCAGTTGTCAACTTGATTGAATCTAGAATCACCTAGGAGATGTGAATCCCTGGGCATGTCTGTGAGATATTTTCTAGATTAGGTTCACTGAGGGGGGAAGACTCACTCTAAACTTGAGCAGTGCCATCCTATGAGCTGGTGTGTTGTTCAAAGTAAGAATAAAATGGGAGGACTGTGAGATGGCTCAGTGAATAAAGCACTTGCTAGGCAAACATGAGTAACTTGAGTTCAAATTCCCAGGATCCACGTAAAAGTCAGACTCTACCATCCCAGAACACGTAGTTCAAAAAGGGAAGTGGAGACAGGAGATTTTCCTAGTGGGCCAGCTAGCTTGGCGTATGCAGCAGTGAACAAGACACTCCACCTCAAGCAACACGGAAGGTGAGGAGCATACCCAAAGGTAACCTCTGACCTTCACATGTGCACCGTGGCATGCACACACGTGTGCTTGCTTACACATGGATGCATACATGGTCAAAAAATGAGAATGTTGTCACTCTTGGAAAAGTGAAGAATATGGATTTGTTTCCTCTGTTATAAGACAACAATTAAAACAAGCTCCCCATTTTTTTATATTAAAAGAAGTCTGAAGAATTTATTTAAGCCTCCAGAGAATAGGTTCTCCATTGATGACAGTGTGCCCCAATTCTAGAAATTCTAGAAATTCAAGGGAGGAAAAAATTGTTTTGGCTCACAGTTTCAGAGGATTCTGTGCATAGTTACTTAGCCTCAAGCACTTGGTGACCATCAGAGAAGCTCTTTATGGCAGATTATGCACAACAGGAAGTAGTCACAGTCAAGATACTCCCAAGGACCCTGTGCTAGTGAACTACTTCCTCCAGCTAAGCTCCACTTCCTTAAGCTTCCACAACCTCTCAAAATAGCTCCACCTTTGCTTCTAACACAGGAGCCTATGGGTGACACTTCACATTCAAATCATCATGTTAGCATGAAGATATCAGAAGGCAGTCCTTCCTCCTTTCCACCATCACACTGATACACAGTGGTCCAGGCCAATTGCCAGACACTTAGCTGAAAAGTTTTATTCTTGGCCAACCTAATCCCCACAGTATTAAGCTGTTATCCATAGTCCACGGATGGTAGGTAAATCCATGCCTTGTTTTTTTTTTAAAAAAAAAACAACACTCATTTGTCCATTTTTATATCCATATAAAGCCTTTAGCATAGGGCCTGGTACATTAAATAAGTAGTCAATAAATGTTAGCTATTGTTGAATTTATTACTCTTAGCATTGCTATCGGCCTCAGCAGCAGAAGCAGTTTTCTATTTCTTATGCTTAGGAGGAAGAAAAAAAAACCTCTCACCTTATAAACCACAAGGATGCTGCCCTTGTATTACAGTGATTTATTGCTGTATAAAAAGTTAGCGCCCTTAAAATGACAACTGCATTTATTCCACTCATGAATTTGCCATTGGGGCAGAGCTCAGGAGATGGGGCTGGGTCAGCCGATGTCTGGTCCACATGGTATCAGCTGGGGGAGGTTGGAGGATAGGGGCCGAGGTGATCTGAAGGGTCCCTCACACATGTGTCTGGTGTGTGCACTACACAAACACACACAGCTGGAGTACCATGGGTATCTGTCTCTCTCCCTGTGGTCTGTCCAGCATGATTTATTTCAGCAGGACTCCAAACTTCAAGATGCATGACCCAAGCAAGAGCACACAGGGCAGACTGGCTATTACTGTTTTTGATCCAGCCTCAAAAGTCATGAGACATCGTTTCTACCCCAGACACAAGTCACTAAGGCCAGAACCTAATTGAAAGAAAGATTAAACTCCACCTTTCGACCAGAAGAGTGTCAGAGAATGTCCAGTAACATCTGCAAAGCTCCACTTCTAAGAAAATCCTCTAGATCTAATGGTTCCATGCTAACTAAGCTGCAGCTCCTGATCACATCATTTACAGTGAAATACACACTCCTTGTGTCACTGTTCCAGAAGATTCCGGACTTGAACACATTTGTCTCAGATCTAGATTTTACAAGGGAGAAAGTGAACTATGGAAAGGCTAGAGGTCTCATTTTGGGGGACAGTAATGGGCATAAGTGCCACCACTACTAAATGAATAATGTCATTCGGCATTCTTACATTTCTAGGTACTTTTCAAGTTTTTCCTATCAGTTTCTGACAGTTTATCATATCAACAGGAACAGTTCCTGTGTTCCAGATGGATAAACTTGGGCTC